>CATIWC010000042.1:0-69255 GCA_948472305.1 Vicia faba
TAATATATATATATATATATATATATATATATATATATTATATATATTATATATATATATATATATTATATATATATATATATTATAATTATATTATATATATATACATACGCTTTACTTTATTAAATAATTAGGGATAAAAATACAAAAATAATACATTTCATTTTTATTAATATTTTACACTAAAAATATCTTTTTTACAATATACTTTTATTTTTTGTACAAATTGATACATTATTGTATATAAATAATAAATAATATTATTTATTTAAGAAATTAGGGTTTTGCCTTAAAAAACAAAATAATTGAAATTAACTTTTTATTTATTTACACTTCATATTCAAAAATACTTTTTACATACATAAATAAAACATTTTTTTTTTGCATAATACACTTTATTGAATATTTATTTATTGTATTTATTTAAATATTGTATATTTAATATTATGCCTTGTACATTCAATTTGGTTGTAATAATTTAGGATTTAATTTCTTGCAAAATAATCCCCAATTCAAATTTGTACCCCCCTCCCTATATCATGTTGTAATAGTGTAGATTTAAATTCTCGCACTTTTAAATGCTTTCAATTATGCCATGATTAGACCTAGGGTTTGTATGCAAAATAAAACCAACAAATAGTTTGACCTAATCCAAAGATAACAATGCATGAAAAGCAAAATGCACACTTGCACCCCTAGGGTTTCAATCCACTTGTTGCCTTCAAAAATGGGCCATGGTATGCATGTCAAGCACTTTGGCAAAACAAAAACAAAATAAAAGATCATAGTCCCTCGATGACGCTATCTGAGTTGCATAAGCAAATGATCAAGTCCCTTAAGAAAATTGCGAAAAATACTTGACACCATTGCTATCATGGTCTATACGATGACCCGCGCCTGTCCCGTTTAACATCCTAACACAAGGTTGTTCACCAAATACAATGGTGAAACAACACTATTAAAAGGGTTAAAATATAAGAAAGATCTTTGGGTAAAATAGGGTAGACAACTCTTAGTTACTTGATCAAAACTTGCAAAAACATCCTTGCTATTTTCAAAAACACACTTCACAACACAATTTCAAAACCCTACTTTCAAACATTGAAAACTTTTCAAAAAGACAAAAACACCTTTGTATACATTCAAACAAGAATCATTACAAAGGTTGCCACAACGATGACCTCTTTTCAAAACATCTTTCAAAATCACACACAAAGCACTATTTCAAACAATTAAAAATCAAAGCAAGTGATCTAAGCAAGTAACTAAGAGCCCATGGATAACCATGGATAGAAAGGGTGCTAATACCTTCCCTTCCTATAATCTACTCCCCGAACCCAAGAAAACATCTCAAAGGTCTTTCCTGTGCTTTTTGACCTTTCCTTAGGATAAAATAAAAAGTCAGTGGAGACTCTTGCTAAACCGAAACATTTATGAACACAAACGCAAAATCCCAAGTCAGTTCTCCCACTGTATCAGAGAACTGGCGACTCTGCAGGGGAAATTTCTAAAAGTGGAGTAACCTTAGGGCTTAGATCACCCTTTGCATGATTATTGTTTGCTTTGATTGCTTTACATTTGGTTCTCTTGTTTGGGCTTGAAATCCTCCACCCGGATTTGGGAAACATTCACAGGTAAATAGCAATACGTTGTGGAAACTGTGCGGGGTATATCGACACGGTTGAAGCAATAGCTATATTAGTGCGACATATTTGTGAGTACCGGTAGCCTTTGAGTCAATCAAAGAGAATACGGGGCCGCTGAGTGACGTCATGAAGCACTAATGAACTCTTAGAACCTTACTTGACCATCTTGGCCTCTTATTAGGAGTAGTGAGATGACCGGCTTTGGTGCAGTCCGAAGTTGGTAGATACTCGATACTACACTCATTGAGGGTTGTTTTCTTGGAATATTTTGGTCGCTAGTTAAGTGGCTAAACCAAAACAATGAACATAGAAAACAATCCAATGATATTGAGCTCCTTAGAACTCGGTTACTATTTATAGGACAGGTTTTGAGCCAACTAAACTCAAGAGGGTACTTACCTATGAAACCTCATGCAAGCCTGAAACTAGGGTTTTGTGTGACTTGCTTGTACATGTGTTTGTGCATACATCATGAATATCATAAAGCATCATATGCATCCACTAACCATTTCAAGGGTTTGGATCTTCATCTTTGTTCTTGTTTTGTAGGTCATGGAATCTCTTCGCAGGAAAATAATCCAAATCAACCTTGTGAGAATCCCTCCTCAACTCAAGGAGTTTACTTCCAGAATTCCAGAGAATTCTCTCTTCAGTGAAAGACATGGTAGACTCCTCAATTTGGTCAACACCAACATTGAAGAAGACATGGTGAAAGTCCTCTTCCAGTTCTTTGACCCCTTACACCACTATTTCACATTCCCTGATTACCAGTTGGTGCCTACTTTGGAGGAATTTTCTCAACTCTTGAGAATTCCTACTCTTGATCAACTACCCTACAACGGTACGGAAAAAGAACCAAAGCCTGAAGAAGTTGCTCAAGCATTACACTTGCAACCATCTGACATCAAGGGGCATTGGGAAACCAGGAGTGGTGTCAAGGGTTTCTTAGCAAATTTTCTGTTTGAGAAGGCACAAGACTGCTGAAATTCTCTTGATCTACAAGCCTTTGAAGAAATTGTGGCACTCCTTATCTATGGGTTGGTCTTGTTCCCAAACCCTGACCAACTTATAGATGTGAATGCTGTCAAGATTTTCATTTCCAGGAATCCCATACCTACATTGCTTGGGGACATCCTACACTCATTTTACACACGAACAATGAGGAAAAAAGGTGTTCTCATGTGTTGTACTCCTCTCCTAGCAAGGTGGTTTATTTCTCACCTTCCACAATCAATTTTGAAGAATGAGCAGGGTTTAAGGTGGTCACAACGATTAATGACCCTCACACATTCTGATGTACATTGGTTTTCTCGATCCAGAGAAAATGTCATCATCATTGATCATTGTGGGGAATTCCCTAATGTCCCACTACTTGGCATTAGGGGAGGCATTACCTACAATCCTTGTTTAGCTTTAAGGCAGTTTGGATATGCTCAGAGGGATGGCCCTCATGACATGCTGATTCCTGACCTAGTTTTTAACTTCGATAATGATGCGCAAGGACTTCGAAAAAGGTTCATCAGAGCGTGGAGGATGCCCAACAAAGTGGATAGTAAGACACTAGGGCACAAGAATTCCATCCCCCTTGAGCCTTATCTCAAGTGGGTACGAACCCGCTCCCAGAATCTTATGATGCCATACCCTCACATTTTCCCCTTGATCAAAGAGCCTGTTGCGGAAGGAGAGGTTCCATACACCATCCTACATCCTGATATGCCAACATCATGGGAAGAAATGCAAAAGAGTTGGATTCAACTCAAGGAAGAACGAGATACTTTTGAAGCCAGCTTCTATGCCAGTGAGAAGAAGGTTTTGGAGCTTACCCGCCGACTTCATGAGGAGGAAACTCTCAACACTTACATCGCACCAAAGAGGATGCACAATGTCTTTTTACATTAAGAATTTTGTAATATTTTGCCCATGGGGCACTTATGTACTAACAATTTCTTCTTAATATGACGTGTGTTCATTTTTGTTTGCGACAAATTTGAATTTCTGAATCCTTGAATGCATTACATGAATAACATACCATTCATCATATGCATAAATAGGTCTTCACACCAGGTTTCCTTATCTTTCTGCTGTTTATTTCAGCAAGATGGATTTGGAGCAGACGGTTGAAGATCTGCAGGCACAAAATTCAAAATTCCAGCAACTCCTCATGACCTTGGAAAAGGGTCAAGAGGACCTCAAAGCTTTGTTGGAGAAGGTAAAGAGAAAAAGAAAAGGAGACCTGGGGTAGCCACTTTTAGAAGAAGGTTTGAGAGCAATGCCAGGAAGGTTCTTGAGTTCCCCTCAACGTCTGACGAAGGGGCCGGTAAAGGGAAAGGGGTTGTTGTACCTTCTGAATCTGAGGTTGAAGAGGAGGAAGAGGAAGAAGACGAAGACTACTCTGAACAACAGTATCCTCTAGCGGATGATAAATATAAGAATCTCAAAGATAGACTGGCAGCTATGGAGTTGCAGAGGGTCCCTGGTTTGGACTTTGAAGAACTAGGGCTGGTAGTTGGGATTGTTATCCCTCCCAAGTTCAAGGTGCCAACATTTGCTAAGTACGATGGTCTGTCTTGCCCAAAGATGCACCTGAGGTCGTATGTCAGAAAGATCCAACCCCACTCATCCACTGTAGACCTTTGGGTACACTTTTTCCAAGACAGTTTATCTGGCACGCAACTAGATTGGTTCTATCAACTCGAGAGATCAGAGGTTCACAATTGGGAAGACTTAGCTGCCGCTTTTTATCGTCAATATCAATATAATACTGATTTGGCACCCACTCGTACTCAGTTACAAAGTATGGGGATGACTTCCAATGAAGGGTTTAAAGAGTACGCCCAGAAGTGGCATGATCTGGCTGGAAGGGTGCAGTCACCGTTGTCAGATAGGGAGTTAGTTGACATGTTTTTGGGGACCCTGTATGGCCCCTTCTTCAACCATCTAATCAGGAGTTCTTCCGCGGGATTTACTGAACTAATTTTGACCGGCGAAAGGGTCGAGGCCGGTATAAAGAGTGGAAAGATTTAGAAGGATGCTTCCGCATCCACGGCTGTTAAGAAACCCTTCCCAGCCAAGAAGGAAGCATCTGCTGTGTATTCTCAGAAGGGTCAGAGAAGAACCGAGCGTCAGCCGACTGTAGGGGCGGGTGATGATTCAAAGTTCTTCAAATGATCAACCTCGTAACAATCAGTTGAGACCTAATCAACAACGGGTAGAAAGGCCACAACAGAAGTTCACCCGCATCAACATGACGCCAGCTCAGGTACTTCCCCACTTATTGAAGTTGAATCTTACCAGTTTGAAGGAAGCGCCAAAGAACCCTAACACATCCTCTCCATACTACCACTCTAATGCCAAATGTGCTTACCATTCCGACAGTGTTGGGAACGATACCAATAATTGATGGGAGCTTAAGAACAAAATCTAGGACTTGATTGATGCCAAATAAGTAGAATTCGATGCGCCTGAGAAGCCCAACGTGATTTCTGCTCCGATGCCCAAGCACGGTAATAATGTTCATGTTGTTATAGAGGACCTTCATGTTACTGATATTGTTGACCTGTTGACACCGTTACTTGTGATTAAAGAAAATTTGACGAGAGCCGGGATCTTTCTTGGTTGTGGTAAAGACTGCTATTTTTGTTTGAACATACGAGGTGATTGCCCAATGTTGAAGTCAGGTGTCCAACGCCTGATGGATACCCAAGAGATACTTTTCCAGAAAACCCCTGTTAATACCTTCAATCCTATTACTCCTGATAATTTTGCTACTTTAACCAACGATATCGCAATCATAACCATTTCTGACAATCCTCCCAAGGCTTGCAAAAGGTCTGTCAGGATTACACCCAACTCTGAATGTGTACCTTTAAAGATCACCATGCCGGGACCTGTCCCGTACCAATCAAGCAAAATGATACCATGTAACTATGGAGGAGAAATCTTCTATCATGGTATCAAGCAAATTGAGGCAGTCCAAGAAAATTCTGAAGAAGAAAACCCTGATATAGGGAACATTGCGAGTACAAGCAAGATAACCCGCAGTGGTCGGATCTTTTCTCCGGAGATTGCCCCCCCTCGAGCAGTATTCGGACCCTTGAAAGCTTCTGTACCTGTTGGACCATCTATGCAAGGCCCAATGATTGAAGAATTGGATACTCCTGAAGTAAGACCATCTGCTGATACTACCGACAAGGGTAAGGGGATACTAGAAGTGCCTGTCAGGACAAAGGCTCATGCTGTGGTTATCCCCGAAACCACTCAGAAAGAAATGGATGAAATCTTGAAAATAATCAGAAAAAGTGACTACGACGTTGTGGAACAGTTAGGGCATACTCCTTCTAAAATTTCAATGTTGGCTCTTCTGCTCTGTTCTGAGGCCCATGCTAAGGCCCTAATCAAATTCTTGAAGGCGGCACATGTTCCCCAAGAGACTTCGGCTGGCCAATTTCAGGAATGTGTGGCCAGTCTTACTGATGACAATGGCCTTGGCTTTTCCGATACTGACTTGACTCCCAAAGGAAGGAAACACAACAACACGCTACACGTCTCAGTTGAATGCAGGGGAACCACCCTCGCCCATGTCTTAGTTGATACTGGTTCTTCCTTGAATGTGCTTCCGAAGAAAGCCTTAGATCGTTTAGACTGCGAAGGATTGACCCTCAAACCTAGCAATATCGTTGTTAGGGCTTTTGATGGTTCCAAAAGAATGGTTCATGGGGAGGTTGATATTCCTATCAAAGTAGGCACATAGGTTTTCAACTCCACCTTTTATGTGATGGACATCCGTCCGTCATATTCGTGTTTGTTAGGAAGACCATGGATTCATTATGCCGGGGCAGTTACCTCCTCTTTGCACCAAATGATGAAGTATCCTGTTAAGGGTAAGATTATATCAGTGCACGGTGAGGAAGAGTACATGATTAGTCATCTCAATTCCTTCCGTTATGTGGAGTTGGATGGCGAGTTCATCGAAACACCTTTTCAACATTTCGAGGAAGTCTCTCCTGAAGTAGCAGTTGCGAAGACAATGGTTGAAGTGCCTACTATTCCCAAGCATGTATCTAGAATGGCATCTCTCAAGGACGCAAAGGCTGTGGTTAAAGAAGGGAAGAATACAGTATGGGGGCAATTGCCTGATTTTCCCCATAAGACAGACAAGTTTGGTTTAGGGTTCACTGCTGCAGGACAAAAGGCTATGCGACGCTCCAAGGCTGGAGGGCCACCCGTCAAGATCTCACACCATGGAATCAATGCTGTAGATGATAAGGATGAAGAGAGCCACTTTGAAGATTGGATATTTCCGACCGTCGAAGGGGGTTTGAGCAACTGGGAAGCAAAGGATTTTGTTCCCATCACCTTTATCAACCAGTAATTTTATCTTTGAACAATTTCCCATTTATGGTCTGTAATAATTAAAACAATCCGCACACTATTTTCACCTCATGCCTTGCCCGGGGCATGTAGGTCCATTTGTAAGGGCTTGATTTTCTTCATAATCATATGCCATGTTTTAATGAATCATTGGACGTTTTTTCATCTATAAACTGTTGCGATCATTTTATTTCCTTTTGCATTTTTGTTTGTTTAAGGATGGTTATCCCTTACACACACCCACACTCACAAATGCAGGTACCCATCTGTGATCGGTGGATCTGGAACTGACTGTTTTTAAGCTGGTTCGCGAAATGTCGCGGAAGCAAGAGTCGCCACCGTCTTTTATTTTCTCCAACATGGACAGGACAAAAGCACAGCAAAATTCCTTATGAGATATTCTCTCGGTTCGGGAGGTAGATTTATAGAAAGGGAAGGTATTAGCACCCTTTCTATCCATGGTTATCCATAGGCTCTTAGATACTTGCTCATTGTGTTTTCAAAAGTGTTTGCTTTTCAAAGTGTGAGTGAGTTTGAAAAAGTTTCGTTTGAAAATTTCAGATCGACTCTTGTATCAGTCCTCAAGAGTGTTTGAAAAATTGTTTTGAAAGCTTTTTGAAAAGTGTCGGTGTGAAAAGAGTTTTTGATTTGATTTGTTTTGAATTAGAGCAAGTATCTACGAGTCATCTACCTACCCTAAGGAATTAGGCTGTGTAAATGTCCTTAAGGTAGTGCCATCCCACCATTGAGGGGTAGGTAGCACCACCATTGGAGGTGTTCGGGTCAATTCGAGTTTAGGGACAGTGTGATCACTAGAGCAATAATAGGACACCTTAGAAGCTACCCTTATGCCATGTTCATGGACATAAGGACTTACTAAAACGTCCTATACTCGACGACCACGTTTCGAGGGGCAAGGCAACAGTGAGGCGTGCCCTAAGAGTGGTGTGTGAATTGTGTGTCATTTTTAATTATGTTTTATCTTGATCAGGCATTGGGTGAGCTACGCTTGGATTTTATTTGGGCCATTTATTCTTTCATGTGATTAACAGTTTAAAGGTGCGGAAATTAAAATGCTGAAAATAAAGGTCCTACGCTATTACAAGGCGCGGGTCTATACATCGCCAAATTAACAAAGACCCGTTTTTGAATAAAATGCGGAAAATAAATAAGTTTCCTAATTTACTATTACAGAGCTTTGGCAATTACATGATATTTGAAACAAAAATAAGGACAAACGCGCGGAAAGAAATTAGAATCGAGAATTCGAGGGCGTTGGACCCTTTAAAGAAATTAAATGAAATTAAAAAGACTAATTAGTTATTTAATAAGAAAAGAAGTTATTTTTTATGTTTTTGTATTTAATGAAAACAAAGAAAATTAATTAAAATTAAAAGTTAAATAAAACCCTAATTCTAAGTTTGTTTTTAATTAAAAAAATGTTTAAATTTAACCTAATTTTACTAAATTAATTAATTACAAGTTTATTTACAAAATAATTAATAATTAATAATGATAAGAATAAAAAGTTATTTATTAAGAAAAGAGAATAAAAATGCTAAAAACCTAATTTCTATATTTTTTTAGTTTATTTAAGAAAAGATTAAAATAAAACCTAATTTTACTAAATTGATTATTAAAAGATTTATTTACAAAAATTAGTGACTTAAATGTTAAATAAAATATATTTTTATTTTTATGATTTCTGATTTTTATTTTATTATGAAAATTAATTTTGGTAGAATTAACTAAAACAATAAAACAAATTAAAAAGAAAAAATTGAAAAGAAAGAAGAAAAAATTCAAACCATGGGGTGTCTGAACCCAAAGGGGAGGTTTATGCAAGGAATTCAGGCCCACTAGAAATCTGGCCTTTTTGACTTTCCAGCGTTTGCGTGCAGACTGTTTGACTAGCGTTCATGGTGGAATCCATGTGATGGCCTTTGGATTGATCCCTGGAGACATGTGGCAGGCACAGGCATTGGGGCGTTTGGTGGACCACTGGAGAGTAGCAACACCTGAATACGTTACAAACAAAATTATGAAGAAATATGGGGGACCTGGGAATCGAACCCAGGTCCCAATGCCTGTAGGACAATGCACAAGCCTACTGAGCCAACGCGTTAGTTTGTATGTATAATAGAATAGAAATAACATATGTGAAAAGCAAGCATTATACTGAAGCACTCAAAAAGCGCGCTAACATTCAAATCTCCCAATCATGTTTCAACAGCTCAGCGTCTTCTCCATTTTCCCCTGTAAATAACACCAAATAGCGGGGGTTTTAAACCCCCACTAAAACAAACCTGCAATAATAGCGATTAGAGTATGGTTAAAAAGAAAAAGGGCGCGAGGTGTGAGATCAATTCGTTTGGATCTCCTGATTTCAATGGTACTGGTTTTATTGTCCAATTTTTCTAGACGAATGAACCCCTCTTTCAAAGTTTCTGAAACCCTAATATGCATTCATGGTAACTTTCTATACAGGCAGCCATTCTTCAATTGAATTGTGCCATTAGCTTCAAAATCATCATGTTAGTATAAATCAATGCTTAAAACGTATGAAAAATGTATGCAAATTCAAACACGAATATGAAAATATTTATGAACAGGGAGGCTTCATTCTACCAATTCCTTGAGTATGGAGGCGTGGTTTTGATTGGAATAGATTCCTGGATGTCTTAGCAAGCTTTTGGAATAGCTTTGAGGCCTTGAAACGAGCTCTAGCTAGGTTTTCAGTTTTGAGATTTTTTGTGAAAAAGTGCAAAGTTGTTCTTCATGTTTTTGCGCAGCTCTTGTGTTCTTTGGCCTAGGTTTCAGTTGTGCATATATGTGTGAATAGAATTAGGTTAAAAGTCACCCCAAAATCCATTGTTTTAATGATTTTGAATATTTGATTTTCCATATCTTTTCTTCAAACTTTTCCATACCAATCATTTCCAATCATGGGAGATTCTTTCCTTTTAGAATGTGCACGAAATCTTGAGGTCATGATGGATGAGAATGCTGCATAAAAAGATTTGAAAGGTGTGATTTGCTATTTTTTCATATTTAATTTTAATTAAGTGAATTAATAATAATAAAAATTCAAATAATTAATCAAAAATGATAAAATAACTCCCTTGGATGTCAATGGGTCGTGCATAGCTTTTGGGTAATGATTCATGGAAGAAATTGAGGCCTATTAGCAATTTTGAGGCATTTGAAGCAAAGTTGACTTTTCAAAATTCCCAAAACTTTCCCAACTTCCATAAGGCATATCTTGCTCAATGTTTTAGATTTGATCATGTTCTTGGACATTTTGGAAAGGTCTTGAAGTCCTCTAACCAATGCCTTTGGTCCCATGTCATTTTGATTTACCAATCTCAAGTTATGGTCTTTGACTTAAAGTGCCTTTTTGTTGACTTTTGAAAATAACCTATAATGTTGAGATTGATAACTTTTTGTGAGAGCATTTCTTGGACTTGAAGTGTGAAGATGAGTTGTAGTAAATGTCATTCTCTTCAAAATGAGCTTTGGATGGAATTTTTATGATAAACCATGTGGAAGTTATGCCTTGGTCAATTTGCAGTTGACTTTTCCAACTGTCCAAAAATAGAAACTTTTGCATCTTGAGACTTTTTGAGCCATGCTTTGAGAATCATGATCAAGAATTGATCAAATGATGTTTGTGGCTTCAAAATAAGATGTTGACCAAATTTTTTGACTTTTGACTGTCAAATGACCATTTTGCCCCTGCAGTCGACTGTGAAGCAATTAGGGTTTTTGACTGTGCAATTTGGTGTTGTGAGTCTTGAAACTTGGCATATGGATGCTTGACAATGTTTATAGGCATGTGGGACTTGATTGGGCCGTTGGAACTTCAACTTCTTTGCCAGAACCAAAACCCTAATTTTTGACTGTTAGGAGGCAATTGGACTGTGCAACCCTTGAGAGATTTTGAAGCTTGATCTTGGCAAATCTTGAAGAATATGGGAGGGAAAATTTTGGGGTGCAACAGTTGCCCCTGTTCAATCTTCTTAGACCTGAGGATGTAGATTGGCTGACGTGCCTTTCGTAATCCGAAGGTGGAAGATGATTGAACACTAGAGTGCCCAGAAATTTGCGCTCACATGTTAGCAGTATGATGGTGGGAATGGGCTTATAGATGCCATTTGGAGACTGATGGATAGGAAGATGGGCTTATAGATGCCATCGGGAGGTTGTCGATCGCGTAAGAGTTTCCTTAGCGAGAACTTGCGTACCTGAAAAAGAAAATGATTACCTGACCTGTTACAGGAGCTGGTCTTCAAACTCTTTGTGTAGATGCGCCCTGGCTGAATACAGGAATCGGATCTTTAAACTCTTCAGACGTGCCCTGGCGAGGTACAGGAATCGAGTCTGGTAATGCTAGTCGTCAACAGATACACCCTGGCAAGATACAGGAATCAGATCCTCAAACTCTTCAGATGCACCCTGGCAAGATACAGGAATCGGGTCTGGTAATGTTAGTCGTCAACAGATACACCCTGGCAAGATACAGGAATCGGATCCTCAAACTCTTCAGACGCACCCTGGCAAGATACAGGAATCGGGTCTGGTAATGTTAGTCGTCAACGGATATACCCTGGAAAGATACAAGCATCGGATCCTCGAACTCTTCAGACGCACCCTGGCAAGATACAAGAATCGGGTCTGGTAATGCTAGTCGTCAACGGATACACCCTGGAAAGATACAGGAATCGGATCCTCAAACTCTTCAGACGCACCCTGGCAAGATACAGGAATCGGTTCTGGTAATGCTAGTTGTCAACAGATACACCCTGGCAAGATACATGAATCAGATCTTCGAATTCTTCAGACGCACCCTGGCAAGATATAGGAATCGGGTATGGTAATGCTAGTCGTCAACAGATACACCCTGGCAAGATACAGGAATCGGATCCTCGAACTCTTCAGACGCACCCTGGAAAGATACAAGAATCGGGTCTGGTAATGCTAGTCGTCAACAGATACACCCTGGCAAGATACAGGAATCGGATCCTCGAACTCTTCAGACGCACCCTGGCAAGATACAGGAATCGGGTCTGGTATGGCTAGTCGTCGACAGATACACCCTGGCAAGATACAGGAATCGGATCCTCAAACTCTTCAGACGCACCCTGGAAAGATACAGGAATCAGGTCTGCTAGTTGTCAACAGATACACCCTGGCAAGATACAGGAATCAGATCCTCAAACTTTTCAGACGCACCCTGGCAAGATACAGGAATCGGGTCTGGAATCGATCGTCAACAGATACACCCTGGCGAGATACAGGAATCGGATCTTTAGTTGCGACCGTTGATGGTAATCATCTTGGTGTTAACCTTTGTCCTGAAAAGACAAAACGTTAGTTGTATGTGATGTCATGATGTATGACATACGTGATGAGATTATATGTTCATGATACGTATATGCATGCTATAATGTATGGAAATGCGATGTTTATGAATGTATGTTTTCGTCTTAGGAAAATAAATCCTTGACGGATGCCGGGAAGTTAAATCCTGGGCTGATATAGAGCTTTTGTTTCCACTGGGGAGTGATGGTTGCAAGAATACCGGTAGGAGAAGATAACTCTGTTGGGGAATAAACTTGGAGATTGGATTACTCTGCAGGGAGAAAACTACTCTAGCGATCTTGCTGGGGAACAATACTCTGTGGGAAGAGAGGTATTCTGTTGAGATATTGATGAGAACTCCGCTGGGGATACCATTGTTATGCTCTGTTGGAATTTTTAATAGACTCCGCTGGGGATGAGAAGACTTCGCCGAGGACGATCTTTCCGTGGCTTTTGGCTGAGGATAACCCAGTTATATCCTGGTAGGGAAATAACCTTTGAATAAAGCCGGGAGACGCGTTCGTGCTCTGCAGGGGGGAAGCTTCCAGAATCTACTGGGGATAAGCTTCCTGCTGGGGAGATTGATTCAAACTTTCCTGGGGAAATCTTCAGACTGGACTCTCCTGGGGAAATTTTTGAGATATATTAGGGAAGTGGCTCCGCTGAATGTCTGGTATACCGCCGGGGAACAATCTTAGATCAAGACTGCCAGGGATGCTTGTTAAGAATGTTTGTATATTGCTGGGGAATGTTGAGATCTGCTGGAGGATACCCAACTTCCTTAAGGCTGATAGTATAGCTTTGCTTGAGGAGAGTGTATTGACTTGCTGACTCACTCTCTGGGGAATTAAGATATACTGGTTATGTTCTTCAGCTGAACCTACCTTGGTACCTTGGTGAACAGAACAATTAGATTGCTTAGACAACTCGTTATTGCCCCTGTTTCTAATGTTACCTGTAATTAATCCTTTGTTTCGTATGCAGATATTTATGAGTTTAGCAATTAGTGTCAAATGCATATATCACAAATTGAACCTTGGACGTTCTTTACAAAACAAAACCGAGAAAGGAAAAACAACTGGAAATTGATCTGAAAAGTGAATTTATATTGATTTTTGAATTTTCCTGTAAATAGGCGTTTTTATGTACAAGAGGCTGACGTCCTAGTAAGAGAATGCCGCCGAATAAAAGAGTTTATACAATTTTGTACAAGGGGAAAACAAAATAGCTATGTGAAAAGAATAATCCCACTGGGTTCCAACTCTGCTATCGCCTTTATATCTTCGAGCGTCTCATCACTTTGCTGCTCAGTTGACGATGAAGCTGATTGATCGATGCCGTTTGAACTTGATGTTGATACCGGATTCTGGATGCAAGGTGATCCAATGAGACATAGTATTACGCTTTATCCCTAACTTTTGCCTGGACCGCCCTTTCGGGTTTTCAGTCCACCGGGATACCCATTTTTGCCCAAGCCGCCTTTTCAGGTTTTTGACTTGCCGGGTGTACGGATTTTTTTTATTTTTTTTATTTCATCCCTCATTTTGCCCGAACCCTTTTGGTTCGCCGGGAAGCCCTAATTTTTGCCTAGGTATGTCAACCTAGCGGGTCTTTGTCATGCGTAGTATCTTTTTACTATGTCTGCATTAGCGGGGTGAGGAAGGTCGTCACCATCCATGGTAGTTAGAATCATGGCTCCTCCTGAGAACACATGTTTAACCACAAATGGCCCTTCGTACGTGGGGGTCCATTTGCCCCTTGGATCACTCTGAGGAAGGATGATACGTTTGATTACCAGATCCCCAACTTGATACTCTTGTGGTCTGACCTTCTTGTTAAATGCCCTGATCATCCGTTTTTGGTACGTTTGACCATGACAAATAGCAGCAAGTCTCTTTTCGTTGATTAAGTTTAACTGATCAAGTCGTGTCTGGATCCAATCATCTTCGCTCAGATCTGCATCCTTCATTATCCGAAGAGAGGGTATTTGCACTTCGATCGGTAAGACAACCTCCATACCGTAGACCAAGGAAAAAGGAGTTGCCCCGGTTGACGTCCTTGCTGAGGTACGGTACCCATGAAGAGCGAACGGTAACATCTCGTGCCAATCTTTGTAGGTCACTGTCATCTTCTGCACAATCTTCTTGATATTCTTATTTGCTTCTTCTACAGCCCCATTCATCTTCGGCCGGTAAGGAGAAGAGTTGTGGTGCTGTATCTTGAATTGCTCGCAGAGCTCAGTGATCATCTTGTTATTGAGATTGGTACCGTTGTCTGTAATGATCCTTTCAGGGACGCCGTACCGACAGATCAGATTATGCCGAATGAACCGTGCCACAACATTCTTGGTTACAGTGGCATATGAAGCTGCTTCAACCCACTTTGTGAAGTAATCGATTGCTACAAGGATGAAGCGATGCCCGTTGGATGTTGTAGGTTTAATTTCACCGATCATATCAATGCCCCACATTGCAAAAGACCAAGGTGCAGTCAAGACATTCAGAGGAACTGGAGGAACATGCACCTTATCTGCATATATCTGGAATTTATGACATGTCCAGGAATATTGGTAACAGTCAGCTTCCATAGTGGACCAGAAATACCCTGCCCGAAGGATTTTCTTTGCCATGGTGTGTCCACTGGAGTGTGTTCCGAAGGTACCCTCATGTAGCTCTGCCATGATCCTTTCTGCTTCAGTCTTATCCACACAACACAGTAAGGTCGAATCATGGTTTCGCTTGTATAGAATGTCGTTGCTAAGGAAGAACTTCGCTGCAAACCTTCTCAGAAACTTTTTACCGTTGACAGATGCACCTTCAGGATACTCTTGAGCTTCCAAATACCTCTTTACCTCATGGTACCAAGGTTTTTCAGTCACTACCTCAGCCTCAAGATCACAACAGTATGCCGGTTCGTCCAGTTTCCAGATAATGACCCGGGGAGCCTCATTGTCCCATTTGACTTTGAACATGGAAGACATCGTAGCTAACGCGTCTGCCAACTGATTCTCCTCTCTTGGGAAGTATTCAAAAGTTATCTCTGTGAAGTGGGGGATCAATGTCAACACACATTCTTTGTAAGGAATAAGGTTCAGATGTTTCGTATCTCACTCGCCTTTGATCTGATTGATCACGAGAGCGGAATCTCCGAAGACACTCAGAAACTTGATCCTTAAGTCAATTGCAGCTTGAAGACCCATGATGCATGCCTCATACTCTGCCATGTTGTTAGTGCAGTTGAAACATAGCCGGGCAGTGAGGGGAGTATGAGTGCCTTAAGGGGATATGATCACAGCGCCGATACCGTTACCCAAAGCGTTAGAGGCTCCGTCAAAGTGCATAGACCATTGGGATCCTTCCTCGGGTCCTTCATCCGGTCCAGGTACTTCACAATCAGTCACTATCATGATGCTCTCGTCAGGAAACTCGAAGTTCATTGACTGATAGTCGTCTACTGCCTGATGTGCCAAGTGGTCTGCCAATACACTTCCTTTGATAGCTTTCTGAGTCGTGTACTGGATGTCGTATTCTGTCAAGATCATTTGCCATCTTGCTATTCTCCCAGACAGAGCAGGCTTTTCAAATATGTACTTTATCGGATCCATCTTTGAGATCAGCAAAGTAATGTCAGTCAGCATATACTGTCTCAGCCGGCGAGCAGCCCATACCAAAGCGCAACAAGTTTTCTCGAGCAGTGAGTATAGGGTCTCATAGTCGGTAAACTTTTTGCTAAGGTAATAAATGGCATGCTCTTTTCGGCCAGACTCGTCATGCTGCCCCAGCACACACCCCATTGAGTTGTCGAGCACTGTCAGGTATAGTATCAGAGGTCTCCCTTCAACCGGTGGCATAAGGATGGGTGGTTCTTGGAGATACTCTTTGATTCTGTCAAAAGCGGCCTGACATTCATCATTCCAACGTACTACCTGATCTTTCTTCAGCAGCTTGAAGATTGGTTCACAAGTAGCAGTTAGGTGCGAGATGAATCGAGCAATGTAATTCAGACGTCCCAGGAAGCCTCTGACCTCTTTCTCTGTCTTAGGAACTGGCATCTCTTGAATGGCTTTAACCTTGGCAGGGTCCACTTGAATACCCTTATCACTTACAACGAAGCCTAGCAACTTTCCAGATCTAACCCCGAAGGTGCACTTGTTCGGGTTCAACCTCAGCTTGTACAGTTTGAAACGGTCAAACAGTTTTTGCAGATGGTCAAGGTGTTCCTCCTCAGTCTGGGACCTTGCAATCATGTCGTCGACATAGAATTCAATCTCATGGTGGATCATATCATGAAATAAGGCAACCATGGCACGTTGGTAGGTTGCCCCAGCATTTTTCAACCCGAATGGCATGACCTTGTAGCAGAAGGTGCCCCACTGAGTGACAAAGGTAGTCTTTTCCATATCTTCAGGAGCCATCTTGATCTGATTATACCCTGAAAAACCATCCATGAAAGAAAACACCTTGTGCTGAGCAGTATTGTCAACCAGAACGTCAATGTGAGGTAGGGGAAATCATCCTTGGGGCTTGCCCTGTTCAGATCCCTGTAATCGACACACATTCTGACCTTACCATCTTTCTTAGGTACCGACACCACGTTGACAACCCACTGAGGGTAAGAAGTCACTGCAAGAAACCCGACATCAAACTGTTTCATAACCTCAGCTTTGATCTTCTCAGACATCTCTAGACGCATACGGCGGACCTTTTGCTTAACCGGAGGGCAGTCTTCCTTGGTAGGCAAATGATGGACCACAATGTTGGTATCCAACCCAGGCATGTCTTCGTAGGACCAGGCAAATATTTCCACATAATCATGTAACATCTGAATCAACCGTTGCTTCACGCTGAGCTCTAGGTTGGCACCAATCTTGACTTTCTTTCTGTCTACCTCAGTACCCAGATTTATCATTTCCACTGGCTCTTCATGTGGTTGAATTGCCCTCTCTTCCTGGAGTAACAGTCTTGCAAGCTCACCAGGCACTTCGCAATCATCTTCACCTTCGTCTTCGGCTAAGTTGATCGGATTTTCGAAGTCATAACTGGAAGTAGCAGAGTCGTTACCAGTGAGATCCAGAGTGGATTGAAACCTGTGTAGGTGAGTGTGTGTAAATATAGCTGTTTTGCAATATATAAAGGAAGAAAGAAAGAAAGGGAGCACAAGATTTGAAATGCGAAAAAATGTCCAAGATCTTTATTCATGATATATGGAAATGACAGTTATAAGCCCTCACAAATGAAGCCAACGGTGCCCCGGGTAAGACACTGGGCCATAAAGTTTCAAATTATTGTTTATTACAAATAACAAAAACAAAGGAATTCATTACTGCGTAATAAAAGTAACAGGTAGGTTGTCTTTTGCAATCCAATTGCTAGGTCCACTGTCGGCCGTCGGATAAATCCAGCTGTTGAACTCAGATTCTTCCACTTCATCATCATCCCTGATAGCATTTACTCCATGAGCAGGCAGGGGAGCTGTTACTACATTGGGTTTCTCAGGTGCCTCAAACTGTACCTCCTTGGCATCAATAAGGTCTTGCACCTTGTTCCTTAAGGCCCATCAATCATCAGTGGAATGCCCCGGGCTATCGGAGTGATAAGCACAGCGGACATTTGGATTATACTTGGGGGATGCAGTATTCACAACCTTTGGAGCCTCTCTGACTGTCACCAAGTTGGTCGATAGCAGTTGCGGCAGGATTTGTGACAAGGTCATACTCAGCCGGGTAAACTCTCTTCTGGGTCTTTCACCCCTTGGTTGATTAGCTTGCCGAGGAGTGGCAACAGGCTTAGCAATCACCACCGTGTTGACAGTTTGGCGGCGCTCTGGTTTATCTTGCCTTCTAGGCCCATACACAACACCGGCCTCCTTCTTAAAAGGTTTCTTCTCAGCACTTGAAGATGCACCTTTCTGAATCTTTCCTGACTTCATACCAGCCTCTATCCTTTCCCCTGTCAGAATGAGGTCAGTAAACCCTGCAGACGAATTACCGATACGATGATTGAAGAATGGCCCGGAGAGGGTCCCCAAGAACATATCCACTAGCTCACGGTCTGTTAACGGAGGCTGCACCCTTCCATCCAGGTCCCTCCACTTCTGCGCATACTTTTTAAAACCTTCGCCTGATCCTAGCAACATACCCTGGAGTTGGGTACGTGTAGGAGCAAGGTCGGAATTATATTGATACTGCTTGTAAAAAGCAGTAGCCAACTCCTCCCAGTTACGAACCTTGGTTCCATCCAGCTGATAGAACCATTCGAGATGAGTCCCTGAAAGACTCTCTTGGAAGAAGTGGATCCACAAGTTCTTGTCCACTGTATACGGCTGAATCTTCCGCACATAAGATCTGAGGTGTAGCTTAGGGCAAGACGCCCCGTCATACTTGGTGAAAGATGGTGCTTTAAATTTGTGAGGTATGATCACACCAGAAGATAAACCCAGGTCTCCGAAATCCAAACCAGGCACTTGTTGAATTACCATGGCGTTCATACGGTCTTCCAACTGCTTGTATCTGTCTTCAGCTGGAGGATACTGTTCCTTGTTAAAATCAGTCTCGTTGTCAGAGACTACCGGACTTGGAGCCCTTCCCCCCTGGGGACTGTCTTTGCCTACAGAAGAACCAGCTTCCTCATTCTGCAGAGTGTTACCAAATCTCCGGCCCGTGTTGAATAGAACAGTTCTCTTCTTCTTCTTCTCCTTCTTCAGGAGCAAAGCCTTCAGCTCTTCCTGACCTTGAGCCAAACCCATGATCATCTCCTGAAATTGTGCGTTCTGCGCCTGAAGGGCCTTGATAGACAGCTCAGTAGATGATTCAGGGTTCATGATGCTGAAATAAACAGCGAATAACAGTAAGCAACCTGAAAAGAAGAGTACCTGCTATGCACATGATGAATGATATGTGTTTATGCAATGCATTCAAGGGTTCGAAAGTTCAAATTTGTTGTAGACAAAAAGGAACACACGTTATCATTAAGGAAATAATTGTTTGGTACATCAAAGCCTCATGGGCACACATTACAAAGCAAATCAATCCCAAAAGACACTACGCATCCTCTTCGGAGCAATGTAGGTGTTGAGATTCCTTTCCTCGTGCAGTAGGCGGGTGAGCTCCAAGACCTTCTTTTCACTAGCATGTAGACTGGTCTCAAGAGAATTCCGTTCTTCCTTAAGCTGGATCCAGCTCTTCTGCATCTCTTCCCAGGACGTGGGCATGTCAGGATGTTGAATGGTGTATGACACCTCTCCTTCCAAGACTGGCTCTTTGATCACAGGGAGAACATGAGGATAAGGCATTACTAACTTCTGGGAGCGGGCTCGTACCCACTTGAGATAAGGCTCCAACGGGATGGAATTCCTGTGCCCCAGGGTCTTGCTGTCTATCCTACTTGGCATCCTCCAAGCTCTGATAAATCTCTGGCGAAGTCCTTGTGCATCGTTGTCGAAGTCAAAAACTATGTCAGGAATTAACATGTCATGAGGTCCGTCCCTCCGAGCATAACCAAACTGTCTCCAAGCCAGGCACAGGTTGTAAGTAATACCTCCTCTGATTCCAAGTAAAGGAACATTAGGGTACTCCCCGCAACGATCAATGATAGTGACATCCTCTCTGGACCGAGAGCACCAATGTATATCAGCATGTGTAAGAGTCATCAATCGTTGTGACCATCTCAAACCCCGCTCATTCTTCAAGACTGATTGTGGAAGGTGCGAAATAAACCACCTTCCCAGGAGAGGAGTGCAGCACATAAGAACACCTCTTTTTCTCATGGTTCGAGTGTAACATGAGTGAAGGATGTCCCCAAGCAACGTAGGTATAGGGTTCCTGGACATGAAGATCTGGACAACACTGATATCTATAAGCTGATCTAGATTAGGGAACAACACCAAACCATAGACAAGGAGGGCCACAACTTCTTCAAAAGCTTGTAGGTCAAGGGAGTTCCAACATTCTTGGGCCTTCTCAAACAGAAACCTGGCTAAGAACCCTTTGATACCACTTCTAACTTCCCAATGTCCCTTGAGGTCAGATGGTTGTAGGTGTAAGGCTTTAGCAATCTCTTCAAGCTTGGGTTCCTTTTCCGTACCGTTGTAGGGTAGTTGATCAAGGATAGGGATCTTCAGAAGCCGGAAGAACTCTTCCAATGTAGGCACCAATTGATAATCCAGGAAAGTAAAACAGTGATGCAGAGGGTCACTGGAACAGGACCTTTATCATATCTTCCTTAATGTTGGTGTTGACCAAGCTGATGAGTCTTCCACGTCTTTCACTGAATGAAGAGCTCTCGGGAATCCTGGATATAAGCTCCTTAAGCTGAGGAGGGATCCTTACAAGGCTGATCTGAATTGTCTTTCTGCGAACAGTTTCCATGTCCTACAAAACAAGAACACAGATGAAGATTCGAACCCCTGAAATGGTTAGCCAATGCATATGATGATGTATGATGTCATGATGTTATGATTAAACACACCACAAATATTTACAAAGGCAAACATGATAAGGCACACAAGTCACACCACAGCCCTTAGAGTTTAGGCCAGCATGGGGGTCTGGGTATTACCCACTTGAAGTTGGTGGGCTCAACCTGTCCTATCTGAAGTAACCGGGTTCTAAGGGTCCCAATATCACTGGATTGCTTTCATTGTTCATCGTTTCGATTTAGCCACTGAACTGGCGACCGAAATATTCCAGGAAAGCAACCCTCAATTGAGTGTAGTATCGAGTATCAACCAACCTCGGACTGCACCAAAGTCAGTTATCTCACTACCCTAGAGAGGCCAAGATAGTTCAATTAAGGTTCCTAAGGTCAGTTGATGCTTCACGACACCACGCGGAGGCCCCGTACTCTCCTTGACTGAACTCAAGGGTTACCGGTACACACCAAAGTGCCACATCAATGTAGCAGACTGCTTCAACCATGTCGGTATACCCCACACAGTTCCCTCACAACCTTGTTGCTACTTTCTAAGAAGGTATCCCCAGATCCGGGTTAGGATCTATAGAACTCCCAAGACAGTCCCACAATAATAAAGCAAACAAGTCAAAACAATTGAAAACATAAGTGATCTTAGTCCTAAGGTACACCTCACTTTATAAGATATCCCCAGCAGAGTCGCCAGTTCTGTGATCGGTGGATCTGGAACTGACTATTTTTAAGCTGGTTCGCGAAATGTCACGGAAGCAAGAGTTGCCACCGTCTTTTATTTTCTCCAACATGGACAGGATAAAAGCACAACAAAATTCCTTATGAGATATTCTCTCGGTTCGGGAGGTAGATTTATAGAAAGGGAAGGTATTAGCACCCTTTCTATCCATGGTTATCCATGGGCTCTTAGATACTTGCTCATTGTGTTTTCAAAAGTGTTTGCTTTTCAAAGTGTGAGTGAGTTTGAAAAAGTTTCGTTTGAAAATTTCAGATCGACTCTTGTATCAGTCCTCAAGAGTGTTTGAAAAATTGTTTTGAAAGCTTTTTGAAAAGTGTCGGTGTGAAAAGAGTTTTTGATTTGATTTGTTTTGAATTAGAGCAAGTATCTACGAGTCATCTACCTACCCTAAGGAATTATGCTGTGTAAATGTCCTTAAGGTAGTGCCATCCCACCATTGAGGGGTAGGTAGCACCACCGTTGGAGGTGTTCGGGTCAATTCGAGTTTAGGGACAGTGTGATCACCAGAGCAATAGTATGACACCTTATAATCTACCCTTATGCCATGTTCATGGACATAAGGACTTACTAAAACGTCCTATACTCGACGACCACGTTTCGAGGGGCAAGGCAACAGTGAGGCGTGCCCTAAGAGTGGTGTGTGAATTGTGTGTCATTTTCAATTATGTTTTATCTTGACCAGGCATTGGGTGAGCTACGCTTTGATTTTATTTGGGCCATTTATTCTTTCATGTGATTAACAGTTTAAAGGTGCGGAAATTAAAATGCGGAAAATAAAGGTCCTACGCTATTACAAGGCGCGGGTCTATACATCGCCAAATTAACAAAGACCCGTTTTTGAATAAAATGCGGAAAATAAATAAGTTTCCTAATTTACTATTACAGAGCTTTGGCAATTACATGATATTTGAAACAAAAATAAGGACAAACGCGCGGAAAGAAATTAGAATCGAGAATTCGAGGGTGTTAGACCCTTTAAAGAAATTAAATGAAATTAAAAAGACTAATTAGTTATTTAATAAGACAAGAAGTTATTTTTTATGTTTTTGTATTTAATGAAAACAAAGAAAATTAATTAAAATTAAAAGTTAAATAAAACCCTAATTCTAAGTTTGTTTTTAATTAAAAAAATGTTTAAATTTAACCTAATTTTACTAAATTAATTAATTACAAGTTTATTTACAAAATAATTAATAATTAATAATGATAAGAATAAAAAGTTATTTATTAAGAAAAGAGAATAAAAATGCTAAAAACCTAATTTCTATATTTTTTAGTTTATTTAAGAAAAGATTAAAATAAAACCTAATTTTACTAAATTGATTATTAAAAGATTTATTTACAAAAATTAGTGACTTAAATGTTAAATAAAACATATTTTTATTTTTATGATTTCTGATTTTTATTTTATTATGAAAATTAATTTTGGTAGAATTAACTAAAACAATAAAACAAATTAAAAAGAAAAAATTGAAAAGAAAGAAGAAAAAATGCAAACCATGGGGTGTCTGAACCCAAAGGGGAGGTTTATGCAAGGAATTCAGGCCCACTAGAAATCTGGCCTTTTTGACTTTCCAGCGTTTGCGTGCAGACTGTTTGACTAGCGTTCATGGTGGAATCCATGTGATGGCCTTTGGATTGATCCCTGGAGACATGTGGCAGGCACAAGCATTGGGGCGTTTGGTGGACCACTGGAGAGTAGCAACACCTGAATACGTTACAAACAAAATTATGAAGAAATATGGGGGACCTGGGAATCGAACCCAGGTCCCAATGCTTGTAGGACAACGCACAAGCCAACTGAGCCAACGCGTTAGTTTGTATGTATAATAGAATAGAAATAACATATGTGAAAAGCAAGCATTATACTGAAGCACTCAAAAAGCGCGCTAACATTCAAATCTCCCAATCATGTTTCAACAGCTCAGCGTCTTCTCCATTTTTCCCTGTAAATAACACCAAATAGCGGGGGTTTTAAACCCCCACTAAAACAAACCTGCAATAATAGCGATTAGAGTATGGTTAAAAAGAAAAAGGGCGCGAGGTGTGAGATCAATTCGTTTGGATCTCCTGATTTCAATGGTACTGGTTTTATTGTCCAATTTTTCCAGATGAATGAACCCCTCTTTTAAAGTTTCTGAAACCCTAATATGCACTCATGGTAACTTTCTATACAGGCAGCCATTCTTCAATTGAATTGTGACATTAGCTTCAGAATCATCATGTTAGTATAAATCAATGCTTAAAACGTATGAAAAATGTATGCAAATTCAAACACGAATATGAAAATATTTATGAACAGGGAGGCTTCATTCTACCAATTCCTTGAGTATGGAGGCGTGGTTTTGATTGGAATAGCTTCCTGGATGTCTCAGCAAGCTTTTGGAATAGCTTTGAGGCCTTGAAACGAGCTCTAGCTAGGTTTTCAGTTTTGAGATTTTTTGTGAAAAAGTGCAAAGTTGTTCTTCAGGTTTTTGCGCAGCTCTTGTGTTCTTTGGCCTAGGTTTCAGTTGTGCATATATGTGTGAATAGAATTAGGTTAAAAGTCAGCCCAAAATCCATTGTTTTAATGATTTTGAATATTTGATTTTCCATATCTTTTCTACAAACTTTTCCATACCAATCATTGCCAATCATGGGAGATTCTTTCCTTTTAGAATGTGCACGAAATCTTGAGGTCATGATGGATGAGAATGTTGCATAAAAAGATTTGAAAGGTGTGATTTGCTATTTTTTCATATTTAATTTTAATTAAGTGAATTAATAATAATAAAAATTCAAATAATTAATCAAAAATGATAAAATAACTCCCTTGGATGTCAATGGGTCGTGTATAGCTTTTGTGTAATGATTCATGGAAGAAATTGAGGCCCATTAGCAATTTTGAGGCATTTGAAGCAAAGTTGACTTTTCAAAATTCCCAAAAATTTCCCAACTTCTACAAGGAATATCTTGCTCAATTTTTAAGCTTGGATCATGTTCTTGGACATTTTGGAAAGGTCTTGAAGTCCTATAACCAATGCATTTGGTCCCATGTAATTTTGATTTACCAATCTCAAGTTATGGTCTTTGACTTAAAGTGCCTTTTTGTTGACTTTTGAAAATGACCTATAATGTTGAGATTGATAACTTTTTGTGAGAGCATTTCTTGGACTTGAAGTGTGAAGATGAGTTGTAGGAAATGTCATTCTCTTCAAAATGAGCTTTGGATGGAATTTTTCTGATAAACCATGTGGAAGTTATGCCTTGGTCAATTTGCAGTTGACTTTTCCAACTGTCCAAAAATAGAAACTTTTGCATATTGAGACTTTTTGAGCCATGCTTTGAGAATTATGATCAAGAATTGATCAAATGATGTTTGTGGCTTCAAAATAAGATGTTGACCAAAATTTTTGACTTTTGACTGTCAAATGACCATTTTGCCCCTACAGTTGACTGTGAAGCAATTAGGGTTTTTGACTGTGCAATTTGGTGCTGTGAGTCTTGAAACTTGGCATATGGATGCTTGACAATGTTTATAGGCATGTGGGACTTGATTGGGCCCTTGGAACTTCAACTTCTTTGCCAGAACCAAAACCCTAATTTTTGACTGTTATGAGGCAATTGGACTGTGCAACCCTTGAGAGATTTTGAAGCTTGATCTTGGCAAATCTTGAAGAATATGGGAGGGCAAATTTTAGGGTGCAACACCATCCATTCCGGATTCCATGGGTGACTATTCTGATTTCGCCTTCGATAACTCTAAAGATTTGGTCAATCATGCTGAGTACGAAGTTGACGAAGATTGTGAAGTGCCAGGAGAATTAGCCAGACTTCTACAACAAGAAGAGAGGGCCATTTTGCCTCACGAAGAGTTTCTAGAAACCATCAACTTAGGGACAGAGGAAGACAGGAAAGAAGTAAAAGTGGGTGCTAACCTAGAACCAAGTGTCAAGGAGCGCTTAGTGCAGTTATTTAACGAATATGTTGAAATCTTCGCCTGGTCTTATGAAGATATGCCAGGGTTGGACACAGATATCGTGGTTCACCGTCTACCTACAAGAGAAGATTGTCCACCAATCAAGAAAAAGGTCTGCCGAATGAGGCCTGACATGTCTGAGAAGATTAAAGCTGAGGTAATGAAGCAATTCAATGCTGGCTTTCTGGCTGTTACTTCCTATCCATAATGGGTTGCTAACATTGTGCCTGTGCCTAAGAAGGACGGCAAAGTCAGAATGTGTGTGGACTATCAGGATTTAAACAGGGCTAGCCCCAAAGATGATTTCGCGCTGCCACGTATCGAGATCTTGGTTGACAACACAGCTCAGCACAAGGTATTTTCCTTCATGGACGGATTCTCGGGATACAACCAGATCAAAATGGCCCCCGAGGACATGGAGAAAACTACTTTTGTCACGCAATGGGGTACCTTCTGCTACAAAGTGATGCCATTCGGACTGAAGAATGCAGGGGCAACCTATCAACGTGTCATGGTAGCTTTGTTTCATGATATGATACATCATGAGATCGAAGTTTACGTAGACGACATGATAGCTCGATCACAGACAGAAGAAGAACACCTTGGGGTTAGGTCTGGTAAACTTTTGGGATTTATTGTCAGCAACAAAGGCATTGAGGTTGATCCAGCCAAAGTGAAGGCTATACAAGAAATGCCTTCCCCCCGTACTGAAAAGGAGGTTAGAGGATTCTTGGGACGCTTAAACTATATCGCCAGGTTCATCTCTCACCTGACATCTACCTATGAGCGAATCTTCAAGCTGTTGAAGAAAGATCAGGTAGTTGAATGGAAGAATGATTGTCAAGTTGCTTTTGATAAGATCAATGAGTATTTACTAGAACCTCCTATTTTGATTCCACCCGTCGAAGGAAGGCCGTTAATCATGTATCTGACTGTTTTGGATAACTCAATGGGGTGCGTGTTGGGACAACATGACGAGTCTGGCCGAAAAGAGCATGCCATTTATTACCTTAGCAAAAAGTTTACCTATTGTGAGACTCGCTACTCACTGCTCAAGAAAACTTGCTGCGCTTTGGTATGGGTTACTCGCCGGCTGAGACAGTATATGTTGACTCATACCACTTTGCTGATTTTCAAGATGAATCCGATCAAGTATATCTTCGAGAAGCCTGCTTTATCTGGAAGAATTGCTAGATGGAAAATGATCCTGACTGAGTATGATATCCAGTATACTACCCAAAAAGCTATAAAGGGGAGTGTACTAGCTGACCATCTAGCTCATCAAGCCGTCGAAGATTACCAATCTATGAGATTCGACTTCCCGGACGAGGACATCATGACTTTGGACAACATTGAGGGTAACGGACCGTATGGCAGACCTGAACAAGGATCCTGATGGACCTTGTACTTTGATGGTGCTTCAAATGAACTTGGTAACGGTATCGGTGCCGTACTCATTTCTCCGGAAGGTTGCCATACACCCTTCACTGCCCGACTTTGCTTCAGCTGTACCAACAACATGGCTGAATATGAAGCTTGCATCTTTGGTCTCAAGGCTGCTATAGACTTGGGAATCAAATCTTTGATCGTGTTTGGGGACTCGGCTTTGGTTATCAGTCAAGTCAAAGGAGAGTGGGACACTAAACATCCTAATCTTATCCCATACAGGGAACATGTCTTGACGTTATTGCCTCATTTCAAGCAGATTACCTTCGAGCACTTCCCGCGAGAAGAAAATCAGCTAGCAGATGGTCTGGCTACAATGTCTTCCATGTTTAAACTCAACTGGGATAACGAGGCTCCCCAAATTACCGTCGAGCGAATGGACGAACCTGCGCATTGTCATGAGATTAATACCGAAGAAGTAGTGGAACAACCCTGGTTTCATGAAATCAAAAGGTATCTCCAAACAAGAGAATACCCTGAAGGAGCTTCTGTCAATGACAAAAAGTTCTTAAGAAGATTTGCTGCCAAGTTCTTCCTAAGCAATGGCATCCTTTAAAAGTGCAACCATGATTGTGTTCTACTTCGTTGTGTGGACAAAGCTGAAGCCGAGTTGATCATGACTGAGATACACAGTGGTGCATTCAGCACCCATTTGAGAGAACATACGATGGCTAAGAAGATTCTAAGGGCAGGCTACTATTGGTCTACCATGGAAGTTGATTGTCATCAACATTCCTGTACCTGCCACAAATGCCAAGTCTATGCTAATAAGGTACATATTCCTCTTGTTCCTCTCAACGTTCTGACAGCTCCTTGGCCATTCACAATGTGGGGCATTGACATGATTGGAGAGATCAAGCCTACAGCATCCAATGGACATCGCTTCATCTTGGTCGCCATTGATTATTTCACCAAGTGGGTTGAAGCAGCTTCCTATGCCTCTGTTACAAAGAATGTGGTTGCCCGCTTCATCAAGCAGAATCTCATATGCCGGTATGGTATCCCTGACAGGATCATCACGGACAACGGTACGAATTTGAACAACACTATGATCACCGCCCTGTGCGAGCAGTTCAAGATTTATCATCACAATTCATCTCCCTATCGGCCAAAGATGAACGGTGCTGTTGAAGCCGCAAACAAAAATATCAAGAAGATCATTCAAAAGATGACAGTCACCTACAAAGACTGGCATGAGATGTTACCGTTTGCTCTGCATGGATATCGTACCACGACACGTACTTCAACAGGGGCAACCCCATTTTCTTTGGTGTATGGCATGGAAGCTGTTTTGCCTATGGAAGTTCAGATTCCTTCCATGAGGATTATGAAAGACGCTGGTTTGAGTGAAGACGATTGGATTCAGACCCGACTTGATCAACTTAATTTGATCGACGAGAAGAGATTTACTGTTGTTTGTCATGGTCAGACGTATCAAAAACGGATGATCAAGACTTTCAACAAGAAAGTCAGGCGTCGGGTATATCAAGTCGGAGATCTTGTAATCAAGCGGATCATCTTGCCGCAAAGTGATCCCAGGGGCAAATAGACTCCTACTTACGAAGGACCATTTGTGATCAAGAGCATCTTTTCTGGTGGAGCAATGATTTTGACCACCATGGACGGCGACAATTTGCCACACCCTGCGAACACAGACATAGTCAAAAGATACTACGCATAAAACGACCCGGCAAGTTGAAAACCTGAAAAGGCGACTTGGGTAAAAAATGGGCATCCCGGTGAATCGAAAACCCGAAAGGGAGGTTCAGGCAAAAATTAGGGATAAAACAAAAAAAAGTGTACACCCGGCAAGTTGAAAACCCGAAAGGGCGACTTGGGCAAAAAAGGGTTTCTCGGTGGATCGAAAACCCGAAAGGGCGGTCCAGGCAAAAGTTAGGGAATTAAAAGCGTATGACTATATCTTGTCGGATCACTTTAAGAATAATCTCTTAACCAACAAGATCCAAGCTTCTGATCAATCCAGTCATCGGCGGACGAAGCAGCAAATGAACAAGATATTCAGAGTTGTGAAGGCTATAGCAGAATGGGAATCCCATGGAATTGTTACACATAGCCATCTTTCTTTTGTATAATTTTTTTTTAATTTTTACGACAACATTCTCTTACTAGGATGTCTGTCTCCTTTGTACAAAGATACTCACAAAAGTTAAATACAAATATACTTCAAAATGCAGAAATTTGTTTGCCTTTCTTTTCTTTTTACACTTATGTTTTATTTGAAAACGTCCAATGTTTTGTTAAATAGGCATATGCATTTGAATATAATCACTGCTTACAAATAAAACGAAATTGAAAAAGGGTAATTACTGATAGGTTGAAGGTGTAGGAAGATATCTTTATGCCATTTCAGAAGAAATCCCCTGTGATACATCATCAAGATCCTCAACAAAGCTAAATTTGGAGTATACTTCCCCAACAGAGGTAAGCTTCAAGATCCTCAACGGAGCCAGTGCATCCTAAAAACTTGATTCCCCAGCTGAGTTAAGTTTCAAAAATCCCATCAGAGCCAAGCTTCAAGATCCCCAGTGGAGCCCGAAAACCTTGAAAATCCTGTCCCCAGCGGAGCCAGAATAGTGAACATTTTCCCATAGAGTTATCTCCAGCAAGATCGAAGAATCTCGGTCACATTTCTCCAAGCAGAAGCCTCCTAGGTTTTAACTCCCCAGTAGAGATTTTAGAGTTTTCCCTATTTCCCAGGAGAGTCATGAAGGATTCTCATTCTCTGCAGAAATTGTCAAAGGCCTTGTGAATCCCCACAAATCGCCGAGAATTTTCAATCTCCAGCAGTGGTCCCGGGATTTCTCATTCTCAACAATCAGAGATCTTTAATCCCCAAGAAGTCAGCAAGGATTCCTCATCTTCAGTATTCAAAGATTTTTGGAATCCCCAGCATTGGTCAAGGATTTACTTTCCCTGACAACAATCAAAGACTCCATTATCTCCAGTTATCAAGGATTTATTTGCCTCAGCAAGACAGCTACTCATCTTACATGCACATCCATTACATTCACGTATCATAAACATCGATGAACCACAATTCATTGCATCATACATATTGTTGTACCCCAAAATTTGCCCTCTCTTTTCCACAAGAAATCACAGCTTCGGGCTTTTCCTGATTTTTCAAATTGGCTTAAGAATCGGTCAAACAGACTTTTCTCATCAGTCAGACAAAATTAGGGTTTCCATTGATTTTGAATCAGTTCAAGCAGATTGTTAGGGTTTGGTTGAGTTTGGCTCAGGGTTTGATCAGGCAGACGTTTCTTTGACAATAAATCAAGAATTAGGGTTTGCGCGCGCATTCTCAGAAGGAATTAATTCTGCAGTTCTTTTCAATTGACTCTGGGACATGGGTTGAGGCTTCTGATTGAAAGTTTGAAGTTTAAGTTTGATCAGTGAGATAAAGGACATATGGACGTTTGTTTGTTTAACTGTGCAATGCTTTTGGTTATTCGGAACGCCGGACGTTTATTGAATATTTATAATTTCTAAGTTAAAATTATTGGATAATTTCCAATTATTATAATTCAAGAAATTTAAGTAATTAAATAAATAAATGCAGAAGAGTTAAAGAGATATCTGACAAAGAAAGATTTTTATTCATTTTTAATTGTTTGTTACAAATATTATTTGAACACTGTAAATTTATTTACAGTTGTTTACAATAATACTATTACAATGATTAAAAGTAAATTAAAACTATATCCTAAATCTCTGGAAATCTTCATCTTCTACTAATTGCATCCTTTGCTCAACTGATATTTACCTGCAAAGACAAAAGGAAGAAGTCAATACAGTTGAAATTTAAAAAGGTATTTTTCAGACAGTTAATCAAAAAAACTCATCATTAAAAGTGTTGGCCGGAATCAGTTTGTTCGCCCTCTCTGCAAATCGCAAGAAGACTCTTGGTTCACAAAGAGGGAAAGAAAATATGTTTGCAAGCATATGAATTAAATACAAGGCAACATATTAAACAAAATGTACAAGGCTGCATAATTCCAAACCAAATTGAAAACTGAAAAGGCAAACCAAACTGAAATGCCAAAACCAAATTGCATTGTCAAAATGTCAACTAAGCTGTCAAAACTGTCCAAAGAAGCCAATAAAGCTGTCAACAAGTACACAAAAGGCAGAAAATCTGGAAGATAAGAGATATGCAGAGGAAAGACAAAGTGCAAGCAAACTTGTAAAAACACTTTTATTCATCATTTTCCAGGCCATCACTTTTTCAGAAAAAAGGGACTCTAAGCAATATAATGTGCTTTTTTCTGTGGAGAGAGGAAGAGAGAGAGAGAGAGAGAAGTAGAGGCTTACAGTTTGCAGGCTTAAAGACAAATAAATATAACAAAGATCTCAGTTGAAAAAATGAGACAAAGAACACATAGGAAAATATTACAAAACTTGTAACCTCAAAACCGTTTTCAAGGAAGCAAACTGAGAAGCCTAACACATCCTGCATAAAAGCCTCTCAAAAAAACAAACAAGTTTGAAAGGGCCTCAAGCTTAGAAACCAGTTTCAACATATAACCTGTCAAACTCAGTATCCAAACCTGCATAAGCTTCAATAAACTAGCCTAAAAACCAGTAAACCTTCAAGCCTATCAAAGCCTGCCTTAAACAAGCAAGCAAACTGATAAACCTCATGCCTGCTTGAACAACAAGTCTAAAAGCTTGTTCATTTTCAAAACCTACATAATACCAGTTACAAGCATCCAAGCCTGCATAAACAAAGCTCCAAACCTGTGTTAAAAACAAAAGCAACCAGCTTTGAAACCCCCAGAAACCAGAAGCTTTCTTATATTAGTAGCAAACCTAAAACAAACCTTCAACAAAAACTATCAAGTTGCCCAAGCCTGTCCAAACTAAAACTCATACAATATCCAAACATCCAGATATCAAAACAACAAAAATAAATGCCTCAGAACTAGCTTCCTCATAGGCAAAGCCAGCCAAGCCCAAAAGAGAAAAAGAGAATCAGAAGTAAGCAAACAAACCTCAGAACATGTTCATCATAGGCTAAACAGAAGCACGAGCAATCTCAGATTTAACATCTTCATTGAAAAAAAAGCCAACACAGCATCAAGAGAGGAAAAGTAACCCAGGAACAAACTCAGATTCAAAATCATCATCATTGAAAAAGAAGCCAACACAACATCAAGAGAGTAAAAGCAACTTGGAAGCAAAAACGTTACAGAAGCATTGTTTTCAGACTATAGTGTCATCATAAAACATCAAAAAGAAGAAAGATACGAGGATACCAGGAAAACCAGCAAGCACAGCATCACCAGTCCCACGCCTCCGGCCACCGGAGAAGCCTCCTATCCAAACTATCCGCCTCCTCCCAAAGCAGAAACCCTAAAGGTAGTAACTCCTCCCTTTTCTTTTTTAACACCTCACATAAACAAACAACGCAGAAAATCAATAACATATAGAAAATAATAACATACAAGAGAAAATCCGAAAACCCTAAAAATGGTTAGAAGAGGAAAATGCCACCTTTTCTTTATCACTGATTGTATGAACACGGGAAGGGAAGATGGATGGTAGCATCTGGCGGCCTAAGGCATGGGGAAGTTAGAAGCCATGGTTTGAGAAAGCATGAAGAGGCGATGAAGGAGAAAGAGGCAGCGCCGCTCACAAAAACTCTGTAAACCTTGTTCTGAAATGAAGCAATTCAAACCCTAACAAACAAAAACATTGCAAAACGCATTTTGGGCCTGTCCCCAACAAAAACCCTTAAGCCCATAAATTTTTGGCGTTACACCCCCCCTCTGATTCTCCTTCAATTTTGTTTTGGGCCAACCCTTTTCCTTACAGCCCATTTGTTTTCTTTATACAAACTAATATCCTTTTTATTTTATCACTTTATTTCCTTTTTTTCTTCATAACTTATTACTTTAACTTTTTTTATACAAATTTTTCTTAGATGCTTCTTTTTATTTTATTATACTTAAAAATATGTAAATCTTAGGTTTATTAAGTTTAAACATTTTTTCTTTCATTAAAACTTTTTTTGTTTAAATTAAATCTTGTATATAAAACATTAATAAAAATACATAGAATTTTTAAGGTTGAATATTTCCCTTTTTTTAATTAAAACTTTTGTTTATATAACATTAACAAAAAAACACAAAAATAAATAAAATACTTAACAATTGCATTAGGTTAACATTTTTACTCACTTGTAAATAATCATGTGCATCTTACATACTTTTATTTCTCTTTGATTCTTATACATTGTTATATTTTACATTGAGAATGTGATTCAATTTGGTTGTAAATAATATTTGGACACTACTATTCCGATAAGTCTCATCCCCATTTGTAAATATTTGTATCCCCATCCCCATAATCATGTTGTAATAATTTAGGACTTTAAATTTCCGCATTTAAAAGCTTTCAAATTATGCCATGATAGACCTAGGGTTTGTATGTAAATGAAACCAACAAATAGTTTGACCTAAACACAAAGATAAATGCATGAAAATCAATACACAAATCACACTTGCACCTCTAGGGTAACCTCGCCTTTTGCCTCGAAAAAATGCAATCATGTCCCTCGAGCATGAGACACTCTAGCAAATGTCCCTTCGATAAACAAAGATCGTTAGTCCCTCGATGACCCTCGATGTTGCCTTCGATAAAACGATCTCGTCCCTTACAAAATTGCTAGAGCGTCTCACAAGTTGCCTTCAATGATTGTATATGATGACCCACGCCCGTCCCGTTAACATCCTAACGCAAGGTTGTTCACCAAATACAATGGTGAAACAACATTGTTAAAAGGGTTAAAACATAAGAAAGATCTTTGAGTAAATTTAGGGGTAGACAACTCTTAGTTACTTGATCAAACTTGCAAAACACACTTGCCTACTTTCAAAACACACTTCACAAACACAACTTCCAAAACAACTTTCAAAAACATTGAAACATCTTTTCAAAAAGACAAACACCTTTGTAAAACATTCGAGTAAAGAATTGTTACAATGGTTGTCTAGACAAGGCATCTTTTTCAAAACATTTTCAAAACCACACACAAAAAGCACTATTTCACACAATTGAAAATCAAGGCAAGTGATCTAAAACAAGTAACTAAGAGCCCATGGATAACCATGGATGAAAAGGGTGCTAGCACCTTCCCTTTTCATAATCTACCCCCCGAACCCACGAAAACATCTCAAAGGTCTTTCCTGTGCTTTTTGACCTTTCCTTAGGATAAATAAAAAGTCGGTGGCGACTCTTGCTAAACCGAACAAGTGCGAATACAAACGCAAAACCTCAAGTCAGTTCTCCCACCGTATCACAGAACTGGCGACTCTGCTGGGGATATTTCTAAAAGTGGGGTTACCTTAGGGTTTTAGATCACCTATACATACTTGCTTTGATTGCTTTGATTGCTTTACTTTTTGGGTTCCTTGTTTGGGCTTGTTGTAAATCCTACACCCGGATTTGGGGGCACCTTTTTAGGTAAATATCAATAAACTGTGAGGGAACTGTGCGGGGTATACCGACATGGTTGAAACAGTAGCTATGTTAGTGTGACATATTTGTGAGTACCGGTATCCCTTGAGTAGTCAAGGAGAATACGGGGCCGCTGAGCGATGTCATGAAGCACTAACGAACTCTTAGAACCTTACTTGACCATCTTGGCCTTTTTAGGGGTAGTGAGATGACCGACTTTGGTGCAGTCCGAAGTTGGTAGATACTCGATATTACACTCATTGAGGATTGTTTTCTTGGAATATTTTGGTCGCCAGTTAAGTGGCTAAACCAAAACGATGAACACAGAAAATAATCCAATGATATTGAGCTCCTTAGAACCCGATTTCTATTTTAGGACAGGATGAGCCAACTAACTTCAAGAGGGTATTTACCTACGAACCCCATGCAAGCCTAAACCTAAGGACTTGTTTGCTTTGTGTGAATATGATTGCCTGTATATACACTTACTTGCTTTTGCATACATGTACATAACATCATAACATCATACCAATAGCATTTTCAATAACCATTTCAAGGATCTCGAGGGTCTGTTGATGCAGGGTCACGTTGAACCAGACGTCTACCAAAGGGAACGAGGTTTCTCCTCTAAACAAATGCCATCAAAGATCAAGTGCAACAACTTGAATCAGAGGCTATGACCCACTTGACATGGTGAGCTTGATTCTCGTGGAAAGACATCCACCGTTACAAAGCTCTCCAATCAGAGATGTTGATCAAAGTTCAACCTCTAACATTTTCTTGTGTTTACCTCGAGAGATCCTTGAAAACATGCATTCACATATCATGCATTGCATCATAACAGTTTTTCCTTTTTAGGTTTCCTTATTCTCCTACTGTTTATTTGAGTAGAGATGGCTCTAGAGAGGACTGTCAAAGATATCCAGGATCAAAATGCTCAACTTCAGGAAATGTTCTTGAACCTGTCCCAGGGGCAAGAAGAAGTGAAAGCTCTCCTCACAAGGGGCATGGTCCAGGGGAATTCAAGCAATGCCAGGAGTGATCAGTTGGAAGAGCTTCAGTATGAGCTGACTGCAATGAGGATCCAAATGATGGGACAACTGGTGGGCCAGATGGCTCTCATCCAGGACTTGGCTCAAAGACAAGAGGAGCTCAGAGTTCTCGTCAACCAACTGCTTCGGGACAACCAAGTGGGGCAAACATCTAAGGTTGAAGAGCAAGTCATCATTCAACCCCCTTTGAGACAAGAAGACAGGGGAAAGGCTCCTCTACTTGCTTCAGGGTCACAAGCCCATCAACAACCGCGTCAGCGTCAACGGGGTAATCGGCGTAAGCAAACTACGTCTGGAAGACAGTTCACCGAGACTGACATATCTTCATCTCTAATACTGGAACGCTTGTTGGAGGTCAATCTGACTGCTTTAAGGGATCCTATTCGGAAGCCCAATACCTCCGCTCCTAGCTATCATTCCGACACATTTTATGTATACCACTCCTATAGTCCGGGACATGACACCGACGACTGTTGGGCCTTGAAGAATAAGATTCAAGAACTGATTGACATTGGAGTGCTGAGATTCATGCCAGATGGCGAGATGAAAATCTTCCGTTAAGGGTTTCTCCACCTGAAATGACAAAGCTCGAACTGAGAGACTTTTGTTCCATTTGAATTTTCAAAGTTGTAATTTCTTTTGTGATTCAAACAATTATCTGTTGATGTCAAACTCTGTTTCATTAATGCATTGCATATGTTTGTCTTGAATTCATCCATTCGTTTTCACTACTCTTATGCTTTCTTTATGATATTTAACTCTTGATAAAAAGCTGCAGGCCTTTAGAGGGAGGATGACGAAACAATACCATAATCTTATACAGTATGCTTTTGAACAGACCTCGCTGATGATGTACAAACGTTTCTTTCAAATCCTAAACACTGGAGTTATAAGGAAGATAATCCCTAGTCAAACCCTTCGAGCCAAAGAAGTAGGAGTTTTCTGTTCTAAACAAATTGAAACCTTTGATTTAAACCTGGGGCAGGGTAGTCTTTCAGTTAATTAAAAAAAAAAGGATGCGCATTAAAGTCGCAAACTCTCAGTTCGTAATACAACGAACAACATCAAAAACATTCCTTTGGAACCAAAAGACAGTGATGGTTCCTTATCTCATAGGCAGTCATTATCTATCAAAAGAAAAAATCCCACTGAGCCAAAACCTACAAAGGAGGCTTAAGAAAGCTGGGGCATCCCGCTGACTGTAATCTCGAAAACAGGAACAGTCAGGCAAAAGTTAGGGATAATAAATCAAAAAGAACGAGGTCAATACAAATCCTAAACAACATGAAAAATGTTGAAAAAGAAAAAGGAGATGATGACTGCCCTCCATAAAATTCAACTGGTGTGAACCATCACCAAAACGTCGTTCCAAACTCGAATAGAGTTCGACGCGCAATTAATTGAGTTTAGGATTGAAGAACATCACGAAGAGCGGGTGGGTACAAATATACTTTGAGCCTTTATCCTTTGTTTCTTAAACCGTGAACCAAGCCACGTTACAACCATTCAAAAGTCCTAATTGAAGCATGGGTTAGTTCGAAAGCATACTGTTACAAAAGGTATCCTGACTCCTGTAAGGCTTTGCCCTAAATCTTGTGTTGAATTTGTCTTATAAAAAGTTTTCTGCTAAAAAACGCATTTTTCAAAACTTCGAGACAAGCATAAACTTTGCATTATTTGAATATCGTTGTTTGCACATGGTTATTTGTTTGACAGCAATGAAATTCATACAGTGAATGTTCGGAGGAACGAAAGCCCTCTCAGTGAGCAAAATCACTTCGAAAAGGATGACACTTCCAACGACAAATCTCCTATCAACAAGGGGGGGTGACATGTCACTATCCAGCACACCTGGGGCAGTCCAGTCAAGATTTCAATCAATCTTTCAAAATCCATTTAACCTGGGGCAGTCCAGTCAAGATTTCAACAAATCTTTCAAAAGTTCAGTGAACTTGGGGCAAGTCTCCTTCATCATCACTTGGGGCATTCGAATGTCAATCTCAAGGTCGTTCAAATTCCTTCATCACCTGCTGGAAGTTACGATCAACATCACAAATTCCTTCATCACCTGTTGGAAGATACAGTTTCAGATACGCTCCAGACACGATAGCCATTCTGTCACTCATTCAGATCCCAGTTACAGTTTCAGATACACTCCAAACACGGAAGTCATTCTGCTACTCATACAGATCTCAACTCCAAGATACAGTTTCAGATACGCTCCAGACACGGTAGCCATTCTGTCACTCATTCAGATCCCAGTTACAGTTTCAGATACACTCCAGACACGGAAGTCATTCTGCTACTCATACAGATCTCAACTCCAAGATACAGTTTCAGATACGCTCCAGACACGGTAGCCATTCTGTCACTCATTCAGATCCCAGTTACAGTTTCAGATACACTCCAGATACGGAAGTCATTCTGCTACTCATACAGATCTCAACTCCAAGATACAGTTTCAGATACGCTCCAGACACGGTAGCCATTCTATCACTCATTCAGATCCCAGTTACAGTTTCAGATACACTCTAGATATGGAAGTCATTCTGCTACTCATACAGATCTCAACTCTAAGATACAGTTTTAGATACGCTCCAGACACGGTAGCCATTTTGTCACTCATTCAGATCCCAGTTACAGTATCAGACTACCGCGAGGCCTGGATAACGACCAGATAGTGGTACCTCCTAAGAGCAAGCTATGAAACCCGGATTCGACCGGATAATAGTTTAATCCCAAACAAGTTATTGTGAAACCTGGATTACGACCAAATAGTAATACAAGCTTCTGTGAAAGCCTGGAGATCGACCAGATAGCAGTTAACGGTTAACAGAATGAAGATTCTCATCCTTAAAACCTCAAAAGATTGGTATACTCCCAATTTCTGACCCTTAACAGAATGAAGAATCTCATCCTTGAAACCCCAGTAGATTGGCATACTCCCAATTTCTGACCCTTAACAGAATGAAGACTCTCATCCTTGAAACCCCAGTAGATTGGCATACTCCCAATTTCTGACCCCCAACAGAATGAAGATTCTCATTCTCAAAGTGGCGTGTAACCCAAGTTCCAGATTAATACCTGTAAGAAGCCAGGAAAACTATCTGTGGACGACTGATTGTAGATTAATACCTGAAACCAGCCAGGAAAACTATCTACATGAAGAGATTGAAGATTAATACCTGTAACAAGCCAGGAAAACTATCTACATGAAGAGATTGAAGATTAATACCTGTAACAAGCCAGGAAAACTATCTTTTCTTTCTCAGGTCAGAGATTAATACCTGAAACCAGCCAGGACAACTATCTCACCGACCAACCTTTTCAAGATTCCGGCTCAGTACCTGCAGCAATCAAAAGATTCTTGCAATCCCCAGCGGAGCTAAAACTTCCAACTATCAATCCCCAAGCAGAATGAAGACTCTCATTCTCAATTCATCACGGGATATTCAGATATTCCCCAGTGAAGATCTCCTCAAGACAAGAATCCCCAGTAGATTGGCATACAACCCAAGCTCCAGATTCCCCAACAGCAGTCCCAGGACTTCTCATTTTTCAACGATCAAAGGATTTTCAATCCCCTGCAGCAGTCAAAGATTTACTTTCCCCGACAGCAGTCAAAGATTTCATTATCCAGGATTCGTCTTCCTCAGCAAGACAGCTACTCCGCTTACAATGCGCATTCACTACATTCATATATCATAAACATTGACGAAACGAATTTCATTGCATCATACATTTCATGCAACATAACTTTGTGTTTCAACTAACAATTTACCTTTTAAGCAAAAAGGTCGACACCGGTTCCTTCTCTTTCCAAGATGCAGTTTTACACGGACTCATCATCAGGCAACCCTACACCGGTTCCTTCTCAATTTCAGATGCAGTTTTACACAAACTCATCATCAGGCAACCCTACACCGGTTCCTTTTCAATTCCAAAACCTCTGAAAACAGTTTACGGGTTCTCCAGATACAGATGTTAACCTATCGCTTGTTCAGATTCAAGACTTCTGAAAACAGTTTACAGATTCTCCAGACACGGATGTTAATCTATCGCTTGTTCAGATTCAACTACTGAAAACAGTTTACGGGTTCTCTAGATACAGATGTTAACCTATCGCTTGTTCAGATTCAAGACTTCTGAAAACAGTTTACGGATTCTCCAGACACGGATGTTAATCTATCGCTTGTTCAGATTCAACTACTGAAAACAGTTTACGGGTTCTCCAGATACGGATGTTAACCTATCGCTTGTTCAGATTCAAGACTTCTGAAAACAGTTTACAGATTCTCCAGACACGGATGTTAATCTATCGCTTGTTCAGATTCAACTACTGAAAACAGTTTAGGGGTTCTCCAGATACGGATGTTAATCTACCGCTTGTTCAGATTCAAGACTTCTGAAAACAGTTTACAGATTCTCTAGACACGGATGTTAATCTATCGCTTGTTCAAATTTAACTACTGAAAACAGTTTACGGGTTCTCCAGATACGGATGTTAACCTATCGCTTGTTCAAATTCAAGACTTCTGAAAACAGTTTACGGATTCTCCAAACACGGATGTTAATCTATCGCTTGTTCAGATTCAACTACTGAAAACAGTTTACGGGTTCTCCAGATACGGATGTTAACCTATCGCTTGTTCAGATTCAAGACTTCTGAAAACAGTTTACGGATTCTCCAGACAGGGATGTTAATCTATCGCTTGTTCAGATTCAACTACTGAAAACAGTTTACGGGTTCTCCAGATACGGATGTTAACCTATCGCTTGTTCAGATTCAAGACTTCTGAAAACAGTTTACGGATTCTCCAGACACGGATGTTAATCTATCGCTTGTTCAGATTCAACTACTGAAAACAGTTTACGGGTTCTCCAGATATGGATGTTAACCTATCGCTTGTTCAAATTCAAGACTTCTGAAAACAGTTTACGGATTCTCCAGACACAGATGTTAATCTATCGCTTGTTCAGATTCAACTACTGAAAACAGTTTACGGGTTCTCCAGATACGGATGTTAACTTATCGCTTGTTCAGATCCAAGACTTCTGAAAACAGTTTACGGATTCTCCAGACACGGATGTTAATCTATCGCTTGTTCAGATTCAACTACTGAAAACAGTTTACGGGTTCTCCAGATACGGATGTTAACCTATCGCTTGTTCAGATTCAAGACTTCTGAAAACAGTTTACGGATTCTCCAGACACAGATGTTAATCTATCGCTTGTTCATATTCAACTACTGAAAACAGTTTACGGGTTCTCCAGATACGGATGTTAACCTATCGCTTGTTCAGATTCAAGACTTCTGAAAACAGTTTACGGATTCTCCAGACACGGATGTTAATCTATCGCTTGTTCAGATTCAACTTTTGAAGACAATTTACGGATGCTTCCAGGTACGGATGTCAATCTATTGCTTATTCAGACCCCCAGTTCACAGATGTTCCAGAACATGGATACCTTTCTGATAGTCACCCACTCACCACCGACATACTGTTCAACAAACATTTCCAGATGGCATCTCTAAGCCCATCCTCCTACCAGCAATTTCCAGATGGCATCTCTAAGCCCACCCCCCTGTCACATCTCCATATGGCATCTCTAAGCCCATCACCAAATGGCATCTTTAAGCCCATTCCCTCAAACTACGCTTTGACGAGTGCAAATTTTTTGGGCACTCTAGTGTCCAATCTCCTTTTACCTTCGAGTCGCGAACGACAAACCTGCCAATCTAACTCTTCAGGTTCAAGAAGATTGAACAGGGGCAACTGTTGTACCCCAAAATTTTCCCTCTCTTTTCCACAAGAAATCACAGCTTCGGGCTTTTCCTGATTTTTCAGATTGGCTTAAGAATCGGTCAAACAGACTTTTCTCATCAGTCAAACAAAATTAGGGTTTCCATTGATTTTGAATCAGTTCAAGCAGATTGTTAGGGTTTGGTTGAGTTTGGCTCAGGGTTTGATCAGGCGGACGTTTCTTTGACAATAAATCAAGAATTAGGGTTTGCGCGCGCATTCTCAGAAGGAATTGATTCTGCAGTTCTTTTCAATTGACTCTGGGACATGGGTTGAGGCTTCTGATTGAAAGTTTGAAGTTTAAGTTTGATCAGTGAGATAAAGGACATATGGACGTTTGTTTGTTTAACTGTGCAATGCTTTTGGTTATTCGGAACGCCTGACGTTTATTGATTATTTATAATTTCTAAGTTAAAATTATTGGATAATTTCCAATTATTATAATTCAAGAAATTTAAGTAATTAAATAAATAAATGCAGAAGAATTAAAGAGATATCTGACAAAGAAAGATTTTTATTCATTTTTAATTGTTTGTTACAAATATTATTTGAACACTATAAATTTATTTACAGTTGTTTACAATAATACTGTTACAATGATTAAAAGTAAATTAAAACTATATCCTAAATCTCTGGAAATCTTCATCTTCTACTAATTGCATCCTTTGCTCAACTGATATTTACCTGCAAAGACAAAAGGAAGAAGTTAATACAGTTGAAATTTAAAAAGGTATTTTTCAGACAGTTAATAAAAAAAACTCATCATTAAAAGTGTTGGTCGGAATCAGTTTGTTCGCCCTCTCTGCAAATCGCAAGAAGACTCTTGGTTCACAAAGAGGGAAAGAAAATATGTTTGCAAGCATATGAATTAAATACAAGGCAACATATTAAACAAAATGTACAAGGCTGCATAATTCCAAACCAAATTGCAAACTGAAAAGGCAAACCAAACTGAAATGCCAAAACCAAATTGCATTGTCAAAATGTCAACTAAGCTGTCAAAACTGTCCAAAGAAGCCAATAAAGCTGTCAACAAGTACACAAAAGGCAGAAAATCTGGAAGATAAGAGATATGCAGAGGAAAGACAAAGTGCAAGCAAACTTGTAAAAACACTTTTATTCATCATTTTCCAGGCCATCACTTTTTCAGAAAAAAGGGACTCTAAGCAATATAATATGCTTTTTTCTGTGGTGAGAGGAAGAGAGAGAGAGAAGTAGAGGCTTACATTTTGCAGGCTTAAAGACAAATAAATATAACAAAGATCTCAGTTGAAAAAAGGAGACAGAACACATAGGAAAATATTACACAGCTTGTAACCTCAAAACTGTTTTCAAGGAAGCAAACTGAGAAGCCTAACACATCCTGCATAAAAGCCTCTCAAAAAAACAAACAAGTTTGAAAGGGCCTCAAGCTTAGAAACCAGTTTCAACATATAACCTGTCAAACTCAGTATCCAAACCTGCATAAGCTTCAATAAAATAGCCTAAAAACCAGTAAACCTTCAAGCCTATCAAAGCCTGCCTTAAACAAGCAAGCAAACTGATAAACCTCATGCATGCCTGAACAACAAGTCTAAAAGCTTGTTCATTTTCAAAACCTGCATAATACCAGTTACAAGCATCCAAGCCTGCATAAACAAAGCTCCAAACCTGTGTTAAAAACAAAAGCAACAAGCTTTGAAACCCCCAGAAACCAGAAGCCTGCTTATATCAGTAGCAAACCTAAAACAAACCTTCAACAAAAACTATCAAGTTGCCCAAGCCTGTCCAAACTAAAACTCATACAATATCCAAACATCCAGATATCAAAACAACAAAAATAAATGCCTCAGAACTAGCTTCCTCATAGGCAAAGCCAGCCAAGCCCAAAAGAGAAAAAGAGAATCAGAAGTAAGCAAACAAACCTCAGAACATGTTCATCATAGGCTAAACAGAAGCACAAGCAATCTCAGATTTAACATCTTCATTGAAAAAAAAGCCAACACAACATCAAGAGAGGAAAAGCAACCCAGGAACAAACTCAGATTCGAAATCATCATCATTGAAAAAGAAGCCAACACAGCATCAAGAGAGGAAAAGCAACTTGGAAGCAAAAACGTTACAGAAGCATTGTTTTCAGACTATAGTGTCATCATAAAACATCAAAAAGAAGAAAGATACGAGGATACCAGGCAAACCAGCAAGCACAACATCACCAGTCCCACGCCTCCGGCCACCGGAGAAGCCTCCTATCCAAACTATCCGCCTCCTCCCAAAGAAGAAACCCTAAAGGTAGTAACTCCTCCCTTTTCTTTTTTAACACCTCACATAAACAAACAACGCAGAAAATCAATAACATGTAGAAAATAATAACATGCAAGAGAAAATCTGAAAACCCTAAAAATGGTTAGAAGAGGAAAATGCTACCTTTTCTTTATCACTGCTTGTATGAACACGGGAAGGGAAGATGGATGGTAGCATCTGTCGGCCTAAGGCACGGGGAAGTCAGAAGCCATGTCTGGTGATCGATGGAAATAGAACTGACTGTTTTTTTAAGCTGGTTCGCGAAATGTCGCGGTAAGCAAGAGTCGCCACCATCTTTTATGTTCTCCAACATGGAAAGGACAAAAGCACAACAAAATTCCTTATCGAGAATGTTTCTCGGTTCGGGAGGTAGATTTATAGAAAGGGAAGGTGGTAGCACCCTTTCTATCTGTGGTTATCCACGGGCTCTTAGGTACTTGCTCTTATGTTTTCAAAATTTGTTTGCTTTTCAAGTGTGTGTGGGTTTTGAAAAAAGTTCGTTTGAAAACTTCGATGTGACTCTTGTATCAGTCCTCAAGAATGTATGAAGTGTTTGTTTGAAAACTTTTGTCAGGAAAGTGCAAGTGCGAAAAGTTGTTTTTGTTTTGAAAGAGCAAGTACCCAGGAGAAGTCTACCTACTCTAAGGAATTAAGATGTGTAAATGTCTTTTAGACAGTACTATTCCACTATTGAGAAGTAGGTAGCACCGTTGTTGGAGTTATTCGGGTCAATTCGATTATAAGGGACAATGTGGTCACCGAAGCAATAGTAGGACACCTTAGAAGTAACCCCTAATGTCCTAGATCCTTTTATCCGAGGCAACCATTTCGAGGCAACTGGATCTTAGACAGGAGGGCGACCTCTAAAACACCCTATACTTGACGACCACGTTCAAGGCAACTAGTGAGGAGTACCCTAGGAGTGGCATGTGCTTGTGTGTTGTTTTCATGTTAATGTTTATCTTGTACAGGTTATTTGTGAGCTACGGATTTATTTTATTTGGCATTCATTCTTGCATGCATATTAACAGTTGAGAGTGCGGAAAATAAAGCCCGGAAATATGAATCTACGCTATTACAAGGCGCGGGTCTATACATCACCAAAAAACAAAAACCCGTTTTGATAAATAAGTGCGAAAAGTAAAGAAAGCGGTAAATCCTAATTACTATTACATCCTTTGAGCAGATACATAATAATCAAAAATAGAATTAACAATAAATGTGCGCAAAGAAATTAAATCAGGACGTCCTTAGGGTTTTTGACCCTTTTGAGAAATAAAGAAATTGTAGTTTGTCCTTTTTTTTCAATTAATTAAAATTAAACCTAATACTAATTAATTACTTAATTGTTTACAAGAAAAATGTTTTTTTGTGTTTTTAATGAAAATAAAAAGAAAAAGGAATTAAAATTAAAGTTAATGAAACCTAATTCTAAGTTTATTTTATTTATAATAAAAAAAGTTAAAGTTAATCTAATTTAACTAACTAAATTAATTTACATTTTTATTTACAAAAATAATAATAATTAATAGGTAATAATAATAAGAAAAAAATTGTCAAGCCTAATTCTACATGATTTTTATTTGTTTATGAAAAAGGAAAGATTAAAATTGACCTAAATTAAACTAAGTTGATTAATTAGAATTTATTTACAAAATAATTATGAGTGAATTTAATAAATAATAAAAAATATTTACAATTCTGTGATCTCTGAATTTATTGTGAAAATTAATTGGATAGTTAATAAATAATAATAATGATTAGTTATGAAATAATCAAAAGAAAACAAAATAAAAATAAGAAGAAAAGAAGCAATTAACCAGGGGGTCTGATGGACCCAAGGGAGGTGTTATTCTGGAATTCAGGCCCAATAGAACAAAGCCCTTGTTGACTTTCTGTGGTTGTCTACGTGTAGGTTGACTTGGAGCATGGTGTTCTCTTCCCTTTTGACCATTAGATGGACGCTAGAAACACTTGGCATGCTGATCTGTGAGGGCATATGGTGGAATCCTTAACAAGTGCTGCATTAGAACATATGATGAAAAAAGATATAACAAGCGTTTGGGGGACCTGGGAATCGAACCCAGGTCCCAATGGTCATTGGACAAGTCATCCACCACTCAGCCAAGCGAACGCCTTTGATATTATAGTGGTCATTAATTATAATATATAAAAAAACAAATAATGTTCTGAAGAAACCAAAACGCGCGATGTTTTTAAATCCCCCAACCACGCACTGACACCTATTATCTTCTTCCTCGTTTCCCTGTAAAACAAAACAAGATAGCGGGGGTTTTTAACCCCCACTAACTACAACGACGAAAAATAACGATTAGAGTTAGGGTGCATATAAATTGGGCACGATGATTCCATCTTGATCGTCTCATTCAGACAGTTTCAGCCATGGGCATTATGGTCTCTAATTTTACTTATGCTAAAAAGCCCCATTTGAGAGCTTCAAAAACCCTAGATTTCTCCAATGGTGGATTCTGATTCAGGGTGCCATAATCAAATTAAATCATACCAATAGCTTCAGAATGGTCCTATTAACACAAATCCATCCAAAAAAGAGGTTAAAAATGCATGAATAATGATGTGCGATTATGGAAAACAAACCAAGCTGTGTGACTTGTTCTGGACGATTCTGATAGCTTCTAGGCTCGTTTTTGATTGCAAATTGTTTCTGAATGTCCCAACAATGTATTGGAATCGTTCTAAGGCTTTGAATTATGCTGGAAGCTTGAGTTCAGTTTTCAAATTTTCCTCCTATTTTTGAATTTGGTTATGGTGTTTTCAGTAGCTTTAGCACGTGCTTTGCATTAGGGTTAGACTCAGTGTATATATGAGAAGGGAATTAGGTCATTAGCTGGCCTTGATCCATGCCCATGAGAGAATTAGTCTTGGCTTTTTATCATTAACAAACTTTCCTTTTTTTAAGCAAAACCAAGACTTAGTGTACAACATAACCCTAGCATGAGTTTGTGAGCTGGCCCATAATGTATGGAAGCTATTCAAATCCAAATGACACTATTCCATTGATTTTTAAATTTTATTTGAATTATTATGGATTTAAAATGAATTATATCAATAAAAATTAAATAAAATAGAAAAATAAATGTTTGATCTTGAAATTAATCATGGGACACGTGTGTAGCATGACAAGGCTGAATCAAGTGGAAGAAAGTGGGCCCTTTTGTCAAAAATTGAAGTTTCGAGGATAGTTGACTTTTGTCATTTCACAAAAATTTCCCAACTTCTCCAATGCATATCTTGCTCAATTTTGATCATATGAACATGTTCGTGGACATTTTGGAAAGGTCTTGAAGTCCTCTAACCAATGCCTTTGGTCCCATGTCATTTTGATTTACCAATATCAAGTTATGGTCTTTGACTTAAAATGCCTTTTTGTTGACTTTTGAAAATGACCTATAATGTTGAAATTGATAACTTTTTGTGAGAGCATTTCTTGGACTTGGAATGTGAAGATGAGTTGTAGGAAATGTCATACCCTTCAAAATGAGCATTGTATGGGATTTTTCTGATGAACTATGAAAAAGTTATTCCTTGGTCAAGTTACAGTTGACTTTTCAGCTGTCCAAAAATGGAAACTTTTGCATCTTGATGAATTTTGAACCATTCTTGTGGAATCATGATCAAGACTTGATCAAATGATGATTGTGGCTTCAAAATAATATGTTGACCAAAATTTTTTGACTTTTGACTGCCAAATGACCATTTTACCCCTACAGTTGATTGTGAAGCAATTAGGGCTTTTGACTGTGCAACTTGATGCTGTGAGTCTTGAAACTTGACATGTAGATGCTTGGCAATGTGTATAGGTATATGAGGCTTGATTGAGCCTTTGAAAACCTCAATTTCCTTGCAAGAAACAAAACCCTAATTTTGACTGGCTTAGGAGGATGTTTGATTGTGCAACCCCTTGAGAAGTTTTGAGCCATTTGAGGATTGGTCTTGACAAATATTGAGGAATATGGGAGGGAAATTTTTTGGGTACAACAGTTGCCCCTGTTCAATCTTCTTAAACCTGAGGATGTAGATTGGCTTGCGTGCCTTTCGTGATCCGAAGGTGGAAGATGATTGAACACTAGAGTGCCCAGAAATTTGCACTCACATGGTAGAGTATCAGCAATGTGATGGCAGGAATGAGCTTACAGATGCCATTTGGAGAGATGATGGATAGGAGAATGGGCTTATAGATGCCATCTGGAGATGTGACAGAACCTTGTCGGGAATGGGCTTATAGATGCCATATGGAGGTGTTGATCTTCAATCAGTCGCTCACAGACATGCCTTGGCTAGGTACAGGTATCGAATCTGGAACTTTAAAAGGTTGCTTACAGACGTGCCCTGGCTGGATACAAGTATCGAATATGGAAACAATCGCTCACAGACGTGCCCTGGCTTGATACAGGAATCAAATCTGGAACTTCAAAAGGTTGCTTACAGACATGCCCTGGCTAGGTACAGGTATCGAATCTGGAAACAATCGCTCGCAGACGTGCCCTGGATAGATACAGGAACCGAGTCTTCAAACTCTTCAGATATTCCCTGGCTGGATACAGGAATCGAATCTGGAATTAGTCATCTACAGATATGCCCTGTCTAGATACAGGTATCAAATCTTCAAACTCTTCAGATATTCCCTGGCTGGATACAGGAATCGAATCTGGAATTAGTCGTCTACAGATATGCCCTGGCTAGATACAGGTATCGAATCTATAAACTCTTCATGCAGATATGCCCTGGCTAGATACATGTGTCGAATCCATAATCAATCGCTCACAGATATGCCCTGGCTAGATACAGGTATCGAATATGGAATTAGTCGTCTACAGATATGCCCTGGCTGGATACAGGAATCGAATCTTCAAACTCTTCAGATATGCCCTGGCTAGATACAGGAATTGAATCTGGAATTAATTGTCTACAGATATGCCCTGGCTGGATACAGGAATCGAATCTTCAAACTCTTCAGATATGCCCTGGCTAGATACAGGAATCGAATCTGGAATTAGTCATCTACAGATATGCCCTGGCTGGATACAGGAATCGAATATTCAAACTCTTCAGATATGCCCTGGCTGGATACAGGAATCGAATCTGGAATTAGTCGTCTACAGATATGCCCTGGCTAGATACAGGTATCGAATCTTCAAACTCTTCAGATATGCCCTGGCTGGATACAGGAATCGAATCTGGAATTAGTCGTCTACAGACATGCCCTGGCTAGATACAGGAATCAAATCTTCAAACTCTTCAGATATGCCCTGGCTGGATACAGGAATCGAATCTGGAATTAGTCGTCTACAGATATGCCCTGGCTAGATACAGGTATCGAATCTATAAACTCTTCATGCAGATATTCCCTGGCTAGATACAGGTGTCGAATCCACAATCAATCGCTCACAGATATGCCCTGGCTAGATACAGGTATCGAATCTGGAACTGCGACAGTTGATAGTAATTATCTTTGTATTGACCTTTTTCCTGAAAAGGCAAAACATCAGTTTTATGAAATGTCATGATGTATGAAATGCATGATGTCATGATGTTCAAAGAATAAATGAGATCGTGTCGTATGCACTTTATCATGTATGCGAGCAGGATGTATGAAATGTGAAATGTCTATGTATGCATTTTCGTCTAGGAAAATAAATCCTTGACGAATGCCGGGAGCTTGTCCTGGGCTGATGTTGAAGAGTAGAGTTCTTCGTTTCCGCTGGGGATGATGGTTGCAATAATAGACCGGCAGGAGAAGATGACTCCGTTTGGGGAATAAACTTTGTTGGAGAGATTACTCTGCGGGGAATTACTTTGTGGGAAGAGATACTTCGTTGAGGTTTGATGATAACTCTGCTGGGGATTCCCTTGATGAGTTATGTTGGGGAATTTGATGAACTCTGCTGGGGAATAGGAAGAACTTTGCTGAGGGCGATCTTTCCGTTGCAATTAGCTGAGGATAACCCCGTTATAGGCTCTAGTGGGGGATAACCTCTGAACATGGTCGGGAGAGATATGTTTATACTCTGTAGGTGATAAGCTTCCAGAATCTACTGGGGATAAGCTTCCAGAATCTACTGGGGAGGACGATTCAACTCTCCTGGGGAAGCTTCTTGGACTGCACTGAGGAAATGGCTCCACTGGGGTGTTTGGATTCTGCCGGGGAACAATCTTATATTAAGACTGCCGGGGATACTTGCTTAGGAACATCTGTATACTCTGCTGGGGATTATTGAGATCTTCTGGGGATACCCAACTTCCTTAAGGCTGATAGTAGGCTAACTCTGCTTGGGGAGAGTATCGCTGACTTGCTAGGGAATACTGTGCCTTTTTAGGGCTGACGGGAGACCAACTCTGCTCAGAGAAGAGTATTGCTGAACCTTGTCCTACTCTGCGGGGAGTGAAGGTATCTTGGTCATGTTCTTCAGCTGAACTTACCTTGGTACCTTGATGGATAAAGCAACTAGATCACTTAGACAATTCATTATTGCCCCTGTTTCTGATGTCACCTGTAATTAATCTTTTGTTTCGCATGTAAGTATTTATGAGTTAGCAATTAATGTCAAATGCATATATAAAAAAATGAACATTGGACGTTCTTTGCAAAACAAAACAGAAAAAGAAAAATAATTGGTAATTTGTCTGGAAAAGTGAATTTGTATTGATTTTGAATTTGCCTGTAAATAGGCGTTTATGTACAAGAGGCTGACGTCCTAGTAAGAGGACGCCGCCGAACAAATAGAATTTACAATTTTGTGAAAAGGAAAACAAAACAGCTATGTGAAAGGAATAATCCCACTGGGTTCCAACTCTGCTATCGCCTTTATATCTTCAAGCGTCTCATCACTTTGCTGCTCAGTTGAAGATGAAGTTGATTGATTGTTGCCGTCTGAACCTGATAGTTGATACCGGATTCTGGATGCAAGGTGATCCAATGAGACATAGTATTATACGCTTTATCCCTAACTTTTGCCTGGACTGCTCTTTCGGGTTTTCAGTCCACCAGGATACCCATTTTGCCCAAGCCGCCTTTTCAGGTTTTTGACTTGCCGGGTGTACAATTTTTTTTTTATTTCATACCTTATTTTTGCCCCAACCCTTTTGGTTCGCCGGGAAGCCCTTATTTTTGCCTAGGTGTGTCAACCTAGCGGGTCTTTTATTCATGCATAGTATCTTTTTACTATGTCTGCATTGGCGGGATGAGGAAGGTTGTCACCATCCATAGTGGTTAGAATCATAGCTCCTCCTGAGAAGATATGTTTAACCACAAATGGCCCTTCGTATGTGGGGGTCCATTTGCCCTTGGGATCACTTTGAGGAAGAATGATGCATTTGATTACCAGGTCTCTGACTTGATACTCTTGTGGTTTGACTTTCTTGTTAAATGCCCTGATCATCCGTTTTTGGTACGTTTGACCATGACAAATAGCAGTGAGTCTCTTTTCATCGATTAGGTTTAATTGATCAAGTTGAGTCTGGATCCAGTCATCTTCGCTCAAACCTGCATCCTTCATTATCCGGAGAGAGGGTATCTGGACTTTAATAGGCAAGACTGCCTCCATGCCATAGACCAAGGAAAAGGGTGTTGCCCCTGTTGACGTCCGTGCTGAGGTACGGTACCCATGAAGAGCAAACGGTAACATTTCGTGCCAATCCTTGTAGGTCACTGTCATCTTCTGCACAATCTTCTTGATATTCTTATTCACCGCTTCTACAGCCCCATTCATCTTCGGCCGGTAAGGAGAAGAGTTGTGGTGTTGTATCTTGAATTGCTCGCAGAGCTCAGTGACCATCTTGTTGTTAAGATTGGTACCATTGTCCGTAATGATTCTCTCAGGTACGCCGTATCGACAGATCAGGTTATGCCGAATGAACCGTGGCACGACGTTCTTGGTTACGGTAGCGTAGGAAGCTGCTTCAACCCACTTTGTGAAGTAATCAATTGCTACCAAGATGAAGCGATGCCCGTTGTATGTCGTAGGTCTGACTTCACCGATCATATCAATGCCCCACATTGCAAAAGGCCAAGGTGCTGTCAAGACGTTCAGGGGAACTGGAGGGACGTGCACCTTATCTGCATAGATCTGGCACTTGTGACACGTCCGAGAGTGTTGATAACAGTCAGCTTCCATTGTGGACCAGTAATATCCTTCCCAAAGGATTTTCTTTGCCATGGTATGTCCACTGGAATGTGTCCCGAAGGTACCTTCATGTAGCTCTGCCATGATCCTTTCTGCTTCAGTCTTATCCACACAACGTAGTAAGGTCGAATCATGGTTTCGCTTGTATAGAATGCCGTTGCTGAGGAAGAACTTTGCTGCGAACCTTCTCAGAAATTTCTTGTCGTTAACAGATGCACCCTCAGGGTATTCTTGAGCTTCCAAGTACCTCTTTCATGATACCAAGGTTTTTCTGTTACTTCTTCCGTCTCAAGATCACAATAATATGCAGGTTCATCCAGTTTCCAAATAATGATCCGGGGAGCCTCGTTGTCCCATTTGACTTTGAACATAGAAGACATCGTAGCTAGCGCGTCCTCCAACTGATTCTCCTCTCTTGGGAAGTGTTCAAAAGTTATCTCTTCGAAATGGGGGATCAATGTTAACACATACTCCTTGTAGGGAATAAGATTTGGGTGTTTCGTATCCCACTCGCCTTTGATTTGACTGATCACGAGAGCGGAATCTCCGAAGACACTCAGAAACTTGATCCTTAGGTCAATTGCAGCTTGAAGACCCATAATGCATGCCTCATACTCTGCCATGTTGTTGGTGCAGTTGAAACATAGTCGGGCGGTAAATGGAATATGAGAGCCATTAGGAGATGTGATCACAACGCCGATACCATTACCCAAAGCGTTTGAGGCTCCGTCAAAGTATATAGACCATCGGGATCCTTCCTCAGGTCCTTCATCCGGTCCAGGTATTTCACAATCAGTCACTACCATGATGTTCTCGTCTGGAAATTCAAAATTCATCGACTGGTAGTCGTCCACTGCCTGGTGTGCCAAATGGTCTGCCAATACACTTCCCTTGATTGCTTTTTGATTCGTGTACTGGATGTCATATTCAGTCAAGATCATCTGCCATCTTGCTATTCTTCCCGACAAGGCAGGCTTTTCGAATATATACTTGATTGGATCCATTTTTGAAATCAACAGAGTAGTGTGAGTCAACATATACTGTCTCAGCCGGCGAGCAGCCCATACCAAAGCGCAACAAGTTTTCTCGAGCAGTGAGTATCGGGTCTCACAGTCGGTAAACTTTTTGCTAAGGTAATAAATAGCATGCTCTTTTCGGCCAGACCCGTCATGCTGGCCCAGCACACACCCCATTGAGTTGTCAAGTACTGTCAAGTATAATATTAGGGGTCTCCCTTCAACAGGTGGCATAAGAATGGGTGGCTCTTGGAGATACTCTTTGATTCTCTCGAAAGCGGCTTGACATTCATCGTTCCAACGTACTACCTGATCTTTTTTCAGCAGCTTGAAGAGCGGTTCACAAGTAGCAGTTAGGTGCGAGATGAATCGGGCAATGTAGTTCAGCCATCCTAGAAAGCCTCTGACTTCTTTCTCTGTCTTGGGAACTGGCATCTCTTGTATGGCTTTCACCTTGGCAGGGTCCACTTGAATACCTTTATCGCTTACGACGAAGCCTAGCAATTTTCCAGATCTCACCCCAAAGGTGCACTTGTTCGGGTTCAACCTCAGTTTGTACAACTTCAGACGGTCAAACAGCTTCTGTAGATGGTCAAGGTGTTCCTCCTCAGTCTGGGACCTTGAAATCATATCATCGACATATACTTCAATCTCATGGTGGATCATGTCATGAAATAAAGCAACCATGGCACGTTGGTAGGTTGCCCCAGCATTTTTCAACCCAAATGGCATGACCTTGTAACAAAAGGTGCCCCACTGAGTAACAAAGGTGGTCTTCTCCATGTCTTCAGGAGCCATCTTGATTTGATTATAACCGGAGAAGCCGTCCATGAAGGAGAATACTTTGTGCTGAGCAGTATTGTCAACCAGAACGTCAATGTGAGGCAGAGGGAAGTCATCCTTGGGGCTCGCCCTGTTCAAATCCCTGTAATCAACACACATTCGGACCTTACCATCTTTCTTTGGCACTGGAACCACATTGGCAACCCACTGAGGGTAAGAAGTCACTGCCAGAAACCCGACATCAAATTGTTTCATAACCTCAGCTTTGATTTTCTCGGACATCTCGGGACGCATACGACGGACCTTTTGTTTTACCGGAGGGCATTCTTCCTTGGTAGGCAAGTGATGAACCGCAATGTCGGTATCCAACCCAGGCATGTCTTCGTAAGACCAGGCAAAGATTTCCACATAGTCATGCAACATCTGAATCAACCGTTGTTTCACACTAGACTCCAGATTGGCACCAATCTTGACATCCTTTCTATCTGTCTCAGTACCCAGGTTTACCATTTCCACTAGCTCTTCATGTGGCTGAATGGCCCTCTCTTCCTGGAGTAACAATCTTGCAAGCTCACCAGGCACTTCACAATCATCCTCACCTTCATCTTCGGCTAAGTTGATCAGATTTTCAAAGTCATAACTGGCAGTAGCAGAGTTGTTACCAGTGGGATCCAGAGTGGATTGGAACCTGTATAAGTGAGTGTGTGTAAATATAGTTGTTTTGCAATATATAAAGAAAGAAAGGGAGCGCAAGATTTGAGATGCGAAAAACGTCCAATGCTTTTATTCATGATATATGAAAGTGACAAATAACAAGCCCTCACAAATGAAACCACGGTGCCCCGGGTAAGACACCGGGTCATAAAGTTTCAAATTATTGTTTGTTACAAATCCAAAACAAAAGAGTTAATTACTGAGTGACAAAAGTAATAGGTACGAAGTCTTTCACAGTCCAGTTGCTTGGTCCATCGTTGGTTGTTGGGTAGATCCAGCTGTTGAATTCAGATTCCTCTATGTCGTCTTCAATGGCGTTAACCCCCGGGTTGGTGATGAATATAGGAGGTCTTCCAATCCTTGCCTTACGAACAGCTTTCTGAGCTTCTGCAGTGAAACCCAAACCAAATTTGTCGGTATTCGGAGTGAAATCAGGAAGTCGGCCCCAGTTTGCGCACTCACCCTTCTCAACCACAGCCCGGGCATCCTTTAAGGAAGCCATCTTCAAAGGAGAATTTTCTTCAGTCACAGTCTCTGCTGATGCCAGTGTCTGAGGCACCTCTTCAAAGTGTTGAAAGGGGGTCTCAATGAATTCCCCATCCATTTCTATGTACCTGAATGAGTTGAGATGGTTGACCATATATTCTTCCTCCCTCTGAACTGTCACAATCTTCCCCTTGACTGGGTACTTCAGCTTCTGATGCAATGTGGAGGTCACAACTCCAGCTTTGTGGATCCAAGGACGACCCAGCAAACAAGAATAGGATGGTCGGATGTCCATCACAAAGAAAGTAGAATCAAAGACTTGAGAACCCACCCTGATTGGAATGTCAACTTCCCCATGTACCATCCTCTTCGACCCGTCAAAGGCCCAGACAACAATGTTACTAGGCTTGAGTTCTAAACCCTCACAATCCAACCTGTCTAGGGCCTTCTTAGGTAGTACGTTCAACGAAGAACCAGTGTCAACCAGCACATGGGCAAGAGTAGTGCCCCTGCATTCAATGGAGACATGCAGGGCATCATTGTGGTTCTTCCCCTTAGCAGTCAGATCAACGTCGGAGAAACCCAAACCATTATCAGCTGTTAGGTTGGCCATACAATCGGTAAATTGATCGGCAGACGTTTCTTGTGGCACATGGGCCATCTTCAGGAAGGAAATCAGGGCCTTGGCATGGGCCTCTGAACACAACAATAGTGATAGCATAGAGATCTTAGAGGGGGTGTGCCCCAGCTGCTCAATCACATTGGAATCACTCTTCTTGATAATCTTAAGGATCTCTTCCATCTCTTGATGGGAAGCTTCAACATTAACAGTCTTCGGTGCCTCCACCTGGTCAGGCACATCAGTAACAATCCTTTGGCCCCGAGCGTCAGATGACTCGGCAGCAGGGGTAGATACTTGATCAGGAGGGGAAACAGGCACACTGGCAGGTGGGATAACAAGAGGTCTCTAGATAGCTGGAGGTGCAATATCTGGTGAGAACAGCCTACCACTTCGAGTGACTTTGGCAGGCCCGGTAATGTTACTGATGTCGGTAGCAGTATCAAACTCTTGCTTTACTCCGAGCACATAAACATCTGCCCCATAGTGCCATGGGACAGCTTTGTCAGATTTATAGGGGAGGGGCCCCGGAACAGTGATGGTTATAGGAGCAATCTTGTGAACAGGCATAATTTGGACAGGCTTCCTCGAGGGAGCCTTGGTAGGATTGTTGAAGATGGTGACAACGGACACTTCTTCAGTAGGGACAATAGGAACAACAATTTTCTTGAACAAGATCTCTTTACTATCCATCAGGTTTTGGATGCCTGACTTCAGCAAAGGACAACCAGCAGGTGAAACAGCACATAGAAGGCAACCTTTGCTATATCCCGGAAATAAACCGGCTAGCAACAGGTTCCTTTTGACAGTCAGCAACGGGGTAACAATATCTTCCACAGAGGCCACATACAGGTCTTTTTCCACAGCATTCACTCCATGTTGGGGCATGGGGGCAGTCACAACATTGGGTCTTTCAGGCGCCTCGAACTGTATTTCTTTAGCATCAATAAGGTCCTGAACCTTATTCCTCAGAGCCCAACAATCATTAGTAGAATGCCCTGGGCTGTCAGAGTGATAAGCACAGTGGGTGTTAGGGTTGTACTTCGGGGATGTGGTGTTCACAACCCTTGGAGCTTCCTTGACAGTTACCAGATTGGTTGACAGCAGTTGCGGAAATATCTGAGACAGGGTCATGCTGAGCCGAGTGTACTGCCTTTTGGGTCTCTCACCCCTTGGTTGGTTGTATTGCTGAGGAGCAGCAGCAGGCTTTGAAATTACCATCGCGTTGACAGTTTGGCGGCGTTCTGGTTTGTTTTGTCTCCTTGGACCATAAACAGCACTAGCTTCCTTCTTGAAGGGCTTCTTTTCAGAGCTCGGGGATGCACCTTTCTGTATCTTCCCCGACTTAATACCAGCTTCTATCCTTTCTCCAGTTAAGATCAGGTCTGTGAACCCAGCAGCGGAATTACCAATCAGGTGATTAAAGAATGGACCAGACAGGGTCCCCAAGAACATGTCCACGAGTTCACGGTCAGTCAATGGTGGCTGCACCCTGCCAGCCAGGTCTCTCCACTTCTACGCGTACTCCTTAAAACCTTCACCCGTCCCAAGTGACATACCCTGGAGTTGGGTACGCGTGGGAGCGAGGTCAGAATTGTACTGATACTGCTTAAAAAATGCAGTAGCCAAGTCCTCCCAGTTTCGAATACTGGTTCCATCCAGCTGATAGAACCATTCGAGTTGAGCCCCTGAAAGGCTCTCCTGGAAGAAATGGATCCATAAGTTCTTGTCTGCAGTGTAAGGCTGGATCCTCCTTACATAAGAACGGAGATGCAGTTTAGGACAGGAGGCCCCGTCGTACTTCACAAAGGCAGGTGCCTTGAACTTGTGTGGGATCACCACCCCATAAGATAACCCTAAGTCTCCAAAATCCAACCCAGGCACACGTTGAATCTCCATAGCATTTAACCGGTCCTCCAACTGTTTGTACCTGTCCTCAGCAGGAGGGTACTGTTCATCATTGAAATCTGTCTCGCTGTCGGAGACCACAGGACTAGGAACCTCTCTCTCTTGGGGACTATCCTTCCCTGCAGAGGAAGTAGCCTGATCAGCCTCATTCTGTAGTGTATTCCCAAACCTCCGTCCAGTGTTAAATAACACAGTCCTCCTCTTCTTCTTCTTCTTCTCCTTCAAGAGCAGAGTCTTCAACTCCTGTTGTCCCTGGGCTAAGCTCATGACCAGCTCCTGAAACTGGGCGTTCTGGGCCTGGAGGGCCTTGATAGCTTATTCAGTAGTAGGCTCAGAAGACATGATGAAGTGCTGAAATAAACAGCGACGAAGATTAAGCAACCTGTAGAAAAAGGGTACCTGTTATGCACATGATGCATGAAATGCGTATGATTTATGTTTTCAAAGACAATCGGGGTTCAACTTTGTAATCAAAAAGGAAACACACTTTATTAGATTCAACTTTGGAATTTGGATTGTTCAACAAATTGCCCTTAGGCGTTACAAGAATGAAAAAGGCTGAAAAGGAAATAAAAGCTGTAAAAGAAACATCCAAGGTCCATCAATGCTCCCATGGCCTCCTCTTCTCAGTACGGATATAGTCATTCAGGATCCGCTCGCTCTCCAACTGCTTAGTCAGCTTCTGGATTTTCTGTTCTTGCTCATTGAACCTTTCCTGATAAGAATCCCGTTCTTCTTTCAGTTGCGCCCAAGACCTCTTTAGTGTATCAACATCAGTGGGTATCTGAGGAGGGAGTACAGTTGGAGGAACCCTGTCTTTATCAGGGACTTCAAGAATGACAGGCCTGACAGCTTCGTATGGCATACCTATCTTCTGAGCACGGATGCGGACCCATATGTAGTAGGGTTCCATTGGTAGAGAAGTCTTTGGTCCCAACTCATGTGGGTCAGCTTTATGAATTCTGTCCCAAGCCTTGATGAATCTACGACGCAACTCGTCACTGTCTACCTGAAACTCAAAACTGATGTGAGGTACCAACATCTCATGAGGCCCTGCTCTTCTGGCTCTTCCAAACTGACGGAGAGCTAAACATGGATTATAAGAGATTCCTCCCTGGGTACCGATCAATGGAACATTAGGATATTCTCCGCAACGATCAATCACAGCTACCTTATCCAAACCTCTGAGAGTCCAAATGATGTCATTATCAGTGAGAGACATTAACCTATGAGCCCAACCTCTTCCTTCTTGGTTCTTCAGCACGAACTTAGGGAGGTGTGAAATAAACCACCTCACTAACAAAGGAGCACAACACCATAGAGTTCCCCGTCTTCGGGCAGTACGAGCATAGAGTTATTGCAGGATGTCACCCAAGAGAGTGGGCACAGGGTTCCGAGACATGAAAATCCTTATGGCATTGACATTAACAAAGTTATCAGGATTTGGAAATAGAACTAGACCATAGATTAAGAGAGCCAGAATGTCTTCGTACGCCCTGAAGTCTAAGTCATTCCAGAATCTGTTAGCTTTACCAATCAGAAATTTAGCCAAAAAGCCCTTAACTCCGCTTCTAGTCACCCAGTTATCCATTACCTCCTTGTTGGTCAGAGGAAGGGCTGCTGCAATCTCCTCAAACCTAAGAGTCTTTTCCCAACCAGTGAAGGGAGTCTGATCCAAAATAGGGACACCAAGCAAATCAGAGAACTCTTCCAGGGTAGGGACTAGCTGGAAGTCTTGAAAGGTGAAGCAATGATACAAGGGATCATAAAACTGGGTCAGGACACTCATCAGTTGTTGGTCCCACTTTGAAGTGACTAAACCGAGAAGAGGACCATGCCTCTATATGAAGGAAGTAGTATTTGGAATCCTATCAACCAAATCTTTAAGCAACTCGGGTGGGTGAACAAAGTTGAGCCGGATAGTATTCCTTCGCACATGCATCATGATGTCCTACAAAACAGTAGCAAAGATGAAACCCTCTTGTCTTTGAAATTGGTCAGTCCTTATGCAGGATGCATGCAATGTTATGATGGTATGATGTTACGATAAAGCACACCACAAGTATTCACAAAGGCAAACATGATAAGGCACACAAGACACACAAGACAGCCCTTAGAGTTTAGGCCAGCATGAAGTTCAGGTACTACCCTCTTTCAGTTTCGTTGGTTCAACCTGTCCTATCAAAAGTAACCGGGTTCTAGAGGATCCCAATATCACTGACTACCCTCAATCGGTCATAACTCCAGCGTCGCAATCTTTTCTTGCAGCCAGAACCATCACGAGAGTTTAGCCTCAATGGGTGTAGCATACTGCTACTGTTCTATGGCCAGGTTGGGTCAAATTAGGGTTCTAAGGTCGGTTGGTGCTTAATGACTCCTTAGAAGACCCATATTCTCCTTGTTGCAACACAAGGGATATCGATACAGACCAAGGTGTCACACCAACGTAGCCACTGCTTCACCCGTGTCGGTCTATGTCGGACAGGTCCCTCACAGCTTATGCTACCTAAAAGGGTATCCCCAGATCCGGGTTAGGATCTATGAAACTCCGATGCAATGCCCACAAATATAAAGCAAACAAAACATTCAATTGAAAACATAAGTATAATCTAATCCTAAGGTATACCTCACTTATTAAAATCCCCAGCAGAGTCGCCAGTTCTGGTGATCGGTGGAAATAGAACTGACTGTTTTTTTAAGCTGGTTCGCGAAATGTCGCGGTAAGCAAGAGTCGCCACCGTCTTTTATGTTCTCCAACATGGAAAGGACAAAAGCACATCAAAATTCCTTATCGAGAATGTTTCTCGGTTCGGGAAGTAGATTTATAGAAAGGGAAGGTGTTAGCACCCTTTCTATCCGTGGTTATCCACGGGCTCTTAGGTACTTGCTCTTATGTTTTCAAAATTTGTTTGCTTTTCAAGTGTGTGTGGGTTTTGAAAAAAGTTCGTTTGAAAACTTAGATGTGACTCTTGTATCAGTCCTCAAGAATGTATGAAGTGTTTGTTTGAAAACTTTTGTCAGGAAAGTGCAAGTGCGAAAAGTTGTTTTTGTTTTGAAAGAGCAAGTACCCAAGAGAAGTCTACCTACTCTAAGGAATTAAGCTGTGTAAATGTCTTTTAGACAGTACTATTCCACTATTGAGAAGTAGGTAGCACCGTCGTTGGAGTTATTCGGGTCAATTCGATTATAAGGGACAATATGGTCACCGAAGCAATAGTAGGACACCTTAGAAGTAACCCCTAATGTCCTAGATCCTTTTATCCGAGGCAACCGTTTCGAGACAACTGGATCTTAGACAGGAGGGCGACCTCTAAAACACCCTATACTTGACGACCACTTTCGAGGCAACTAGTGAGGCGTACCCTAGGAGTGGCATGTGCTTGTGTGTTGTTTTCATGTTAATGTTTATCTTGTACAGGTTATTTGTAAGATACAAATTTATTTTATTTGGCATTCATTCTTGCATGCATATTAACAGTTGAGAGTGCGGAAAATAAAGCGCGGAAATATGAATCTACGCTATTACAAGGCGCGGGTCTATACATCGCCAAAAAACAAAAACCCGTTTTGATAAATAAGTGCGAAAAGTAAAGAAAGCGGTAAATCCTAATTACTATTACATCCTTTGAGCAGATACATAATAATCAAAAATAGAATTAACAATAAATATGCGTAAAGAAATTAAATCAGGACGTCCTTAGGGTTTTTGACCCTTTTGAGAAATAAAGAAATTGTAGTTTGTCCTTTTTTTACAATTAATTAAAATTAAACCTAATACTAATTAATTACTTAATTATTTACAAGAAAAATGTTTTTTTGTGTTTTTAATGAAAATAAAAAGAAAAGGGAATTAAAATTAAAAGTTAATGAAACCTAATTCTAAGTTTATTTTATTTATAATAAAAAAAGTTAAAGTTAATCTAATTTAACTAACTAAATTAATTTACATTTTTATTTACAAAAATAATAATAATTAATAGGTAATAATAATAAGAAAAAAATTGTCAACCCTAATTCTACATGATTTTTATTTGTTTATGAAAAAGGAAAGATTAAAATTAACCTAAATTAAACTAAGTTGATTAATTAGAATTTATTTACAAAATAATTATGAGTGAATTTAATAAATAATAAAAAATATTTACAATTCTGTGATCTCTGAATTTATTGTGAAAATTAATTGGTTAGTTAATAAATAATAATAATAATTAGTTATGAAATAATCAAAAGAAAACACAATAAAAATAAGAAGAAAATAAGCAATTAACCAGGGGGTCTGATGGACCCAAGGGAGGTGTTATTCTGGAATTCAGGCCCAATAGAACAAAGCCCTTGTTGACTTTCTGTGGTTGTCTACGTGTAGGTTGACTTGGAGCATGGTGTTCTCTTCCCTTTTGACCATTGGATGGACGCTAGAAACACTTGGCATGCTGATCTGTGAGGGAATATGGTGGAATCCTTAACAAGCGCTGCATTAGAACATATGATGAAAAAAGATATAACAAGCGTTTGGGGGACCTGGGAATCGAACCCAGGTCCCAATGGTCATTGGACAAGTCATCCACCACTCAGCCAAGCGAACGCCTTTGATATTATAGTGGTCATTAATTATAATATATAAAAAAACAAATAATGTTCTGAAGAAACCAAAATGCGCGCTGTTTTTAAATCCCCCAACCACGCACTGACACCTATTATCTTCTTCCTCGTTTCCCTGTAAAACAAAACAAGATAGCGGGGTTTTTTAACCCCCACTAACTACAACGACGAAAAATAACTATTAGAGTTAGGGTGCATATAAATTGGGCGCGATGATTCCATCTTGGTCGTCTCATTCAGACGGTTTCATCCATGGGCATTATGGTCTCTAATTTTACTTATGCTGAAAAGCCCCATTTGAGAGCTTCAAAAACCATAGATTTCTCCAATGGTGGATTCTGATTCAGGGCGCCATAATCAAATTAAATCATACCAATAGCTTCAGAATGGTCCTATTAACACAAATCCATCCAAAAAAGAGGTTAAAAATGCATGAATGATGATGTGCGATTATGGAAAACAAACCAAGCTGTGTGACTTCTTCTGGACGATTCTGATAGCTTCAAGGCTCATTTTTGATTGCAAATTGTTTCTGAATGTCCCAGCAATGTATTGGAATCGTTCTAAGGCTTTGAATTATGCTGGAAGCTTGAGTTCAGTTTTCAAATTTTCCTCCTATTTTTGAATTTGGTTATGGTGTTTTCAGTAGCTTTAGCACGTGCTTTGCATTAGGGTTAGACTCAGTGTATATATGAGAAGGGAATTAGGTCATTAGCTGGCCTTGATCCATGCCCATGAGAGAATTAGTCTTGGCTTTTTTTATCATTAACAAACTTTCCTTTTTTTAAGCAAAACCAAGACTTGGTGTACAATATAACCCTAGCATGAGTTTGTGAGCTGGCCCATAATGTATGGAAGCTATTCAAATCCAAATGACACTATTCCATTGATTTTTTAATTTTATTTGAATTATTATGGATTTAAAATGAATTAAATCAATAAAAATTAAATAAAATAGAAAAAATAAATGTTTGATCTTGAAATTAATCATGGGACACGTGTGTGGCATGACAAGGCTGAATCAAGTGGAAGAAAGTGGGCCCTTTTGTCAAAAATTGAAGTTTCGAGGATAGTTGACTTTTGCCATTTCACAAAAATTTCCCAACTTCTCCAATGCATATCTTGCTCAATTTTGATCATATGAACATGTTCTTGGACATTTTGGAAAGGTCTTGAAGTTCTCTAACCAATTCCTTTGGTCCCATGTCATTTTGATTTACCAATATCAAGTTATGGTCTTTGACTTAAAATGCCTTTTTGTTGACTTTTGAAAATGACCTATAATGTTGAAATTGATAACTTTTTGTGAGAGCATTTCTTGGACTTGGAATGTGAAGATGAGTTGTAGGAAATGTCATCCCCTTAAAAATTAGAATTGGATGGGATTTTTCTGATGAACTATGAAAAAGTTATGCCTTGGTCAAGTTACAGTTGACTTTTCAACTGTCCAAAAATAGAAACTTTTGCATCTTGATGAATTTTGAACCATTCTTGTGGAATCATGATCAAGACTTGATCAAATGATGATTGTGGCTTCAAAATAATATGTTGACCAATTTTTTTTGACTTTTGACTTCCAAATGACCATTTTACCCCTACAGTTGATTGTGAAGCAATTATGGCTTTTGACTGTGCAACTTGATGCTGTGAGTCTTGAAACTTGACATGTAGATGCTTGGCAATGTGTATAGGCATATGAGGCTTGATTGAGCCTTTGAAAACCTCAATTTCCTTGCAAGAAACAAAACCCTAATTTTGACTGGCTTAGGAGGATGTTTGACTGTGCAACCCCTTGAGAAGTTTTGAGCCATTTGAGGATTGATCTTGACAAATCTTGAGGAATATGGGAGGGCAAATTTTGGGGTACAACACCATGGTTTGAGAAAGAATGAAGAGGCGATGAAGGAGAAAGAGGCAGCGCCGCTCACAAAAACTCTGTAAACCTTGTTCTGAAACGAAGCAATTCAAACCCTAACAAATAAAAACATTGCAAAACGCGTTTTGGGCCTGTCCCCAACAAAAACCCTTAAGCCCATAAATTTTTGGCGTTACACCCCCCCTCTGATTCTCCTTCAGTTTTGTTTTGGGCCAACCCTTTTCCTTACAGCCCATTTGTTTTCTTTATACAAACTAATATCCTTTTTATTTTATCACTTTATTTCCTTTTTTCTTCATAACTTATTACTTTAACTTTTTTTATACAAATTTTTCTTAGATGCTTCTTTTTATTTTATTATACTTAAAAATATGTAAATCTTAGGTTTATTAAGTTTAAACATTTTTTCTTTCATTAAAACTTTTTTTGTTTAAATTAAATCTTGTATATAAAACATTAATAAAAATACAAAGAATTCTTAAGGTTGAATATTTCCCTTTTTTTAATTAAAACTTTTGTTTATATAACATTAACAAAAAAAACACAAAAATAAATAAAATACTTAACAATTGCATTAGGTTAACATTTTTACTCACTTGTAAATAATCATGTGCATCTTACATACTTTTATTTCTCTTTGATTCTTATACATTGTTATATTTTACATTGAGAATGTGATTCGATTTGGTTGTAAATAATATTTGGACACTACTATTCCGATAAGTCTCATCCCCATTTGTAAATATTTGTATCCCCATCCCCATAATCATGTTGTAATAATTTAGGACTTTAAATCTCCGCATTTAAAAGCTTTCAAATTATGCCATGATAGACCTAGGGTTTGTATGTAAATAAAACCAACAAATAGTTTGACCTAAACACAAAGATAAATGCATGAAAATAAATACACAAATCACACTTGCACCTCTAGGGTAACCTCGCCTGTTGCCTCGAAAAAATGCAATCATGTCCCTCGAGCATGAGACACTCTAGCAAATGTACCTTCGATAAACAAAGATCGTTAGTCCCTCGATGACCCTCGATGTTGCCTTTGATAAAAGGATCTCGTCCCTTACAAAATTGCTAGAGCGTCTCACAAGTTGCCTTCAATGATTGTATACGATGACCCACGCCCGTCCCGTTAACATCCTAACGCAAGGTTGTTCACCAAATACAATGGTGAAACAACACTGTTAAAAGGGTTAAAATATAAGAAAGATCTTTGAGTAAATTTAGGGGTAGACAACTCTTAGTTACTTGATCAAACTTGCAAAACACACTTGCCTACTTTCAAAACACACTTCACAAACACAACTTCCAAAACAACTTTCAAAAACATTGAAACATCTTTTCAAAAAGACAAACACCTTTGTAAAACATTCGAGTAAAGAATTGTTACAATGGTTGCCTAGACAAGGCATCTTTTTCAAAACATTTTTAAAACTACACACACAAAGCACCATTTCAAACAATTGAAAATCAAGGCAAGTGATCTAAAACAAGTAACTAAGAGCCCATGGATAACCATGGATGAAAAGGGTGCTAGCACCTTCCCTTTTCATAATCTACCCCCCGAACCCACGAAAACATCTCAAAGGTCTTTCCTGTGCTTTTTGACCTTTCCTTAGGATAAATAAAAAGTCGGTGGCGACTCTTGCTAAACCGAATAAGTGCGAATACAAACGCAAAACCTCAAGTCAGTTCTCCCACCGTATCACACATATCATGCAACATAACTTTGTGTTTTAACTAACATTTTACCCTTTTCATGATAAGATTAAGAGGCTACTAATAACAATTATTCAGATACAGTATGGATACACCCCAGACACGGCAGTCATTCTATTACTCATTCACAATTTCAAGTCAAAATACAGTACAGATACACCCCAGACACGACGGTCATTCTACTACTCATTCAGACTTCAGCAATTCGATACAGACTAGATACGCTCCAGACACGGAGGCCATTCTATCTCTCATTCAGATTCAACTATCAACCTCAAGTTCAGATACGCTCCAGACACGGATGCCATTCTGGTCCTTACACCAGCAGTTTGATTCTCCCCAGTGCAATCGCCACAGAGGTTATTCTGTCACTTATTCAGATCCCAGTTACAGTCTCAGATACACTCCAGATACGGAAGTCATTCTGCCACTCACACAGATCTCAAACTTCAGATACACTCTAGATACGGAAGTCATTCTGCCACTCATATAGATCTCAAACTTCAGATACAGTCCAGATACGCTCCAGACATGGTTGCCATTCTGTCACTCATTCGGAAGTTATCCCCATCCCATAGATGCTCCATACATAGATGTTTCTCTGTCGCCCATTCAGAATTCAGATACAATACAGATACACTCCAGACATGGCAGTCATTCTGATATTCATTCAAATTTCAAAAACAGTTACAACTCAGATACGCTCCAGACACGGACGCCATTCTTTCATACAGACTCAGTTTCCAGATACAGTTCAAATGCACTCCAGACACGGATACTATTTTAATGCTCATTCTTCTGACCTACCACATTGCAATTCAACAAACATTCTTGGATTGCATCTTTAAGGCCATCTACAAAAAGATTCTACCATCTCTAAATGGCATCTTTAAGCCCATTTCCTTAGCTATATTTTGACGAGTGCAAATTTACGGGCACTCTAGTGTCCAATCCTCTTTTACCTTCGAGTCGCGAAAGGAAAACTTGCCAATCTAACTCTTCAGGTTCAAGAAGATTGAACAGGGGCAACTGTTGTACCCCAAAATTTGCCCTCTCATTTCATCAACATTTCTCATCATAAGACTCTTGGAATTCAAGATCAAGCTAGGGTTTGCTCTACTCAAGACACCTCTTTGCACTGTTGACCTAAATTTGGGTTTGAGTTTGCACAGTGATGTTTTGACCTACAATGCCCAAAGTGACTTTCATACTTCATGTTGGACCCACAAGTTTGTCCATACCAAGTTTCAAGCCTTGATTCAAATTTTTGCCCAGTCAATTGGACAGTTGACCTAGAAATCAGCTGTATTGGGGAAAAAGTCAAATGTGGCCAATTGACAGTCAAACCTCATGAATTTTGACCCACATCAACATTATGAACTCATATGAACCATTTGATCAAGTTTGGATCACAATTCCACAAGAAATTTGATCAAACCACCAAAAGGGCAAAATGGTCATTTTTAGGGTTTTGACTGTACAAAGGCAATTTTTGACTGTTTGACCTAGCCAATGGAAAATAAAGCTCAACCATGGACTCAAGGACTCAATAACATTGTCTTGACCCATTCAACAAGTTCAAAAGTTCTCAAATGCATAGGATTGACAGATGAATTTTTCAGTCAACTGATCAAAATCTGACTGTATACTGAAAAGTCAAACTTTGACTTTTTGGTCAAAATCAAGTGCCAAGGGTCATTTTTCATCAAAACATGTCAAATTATGAAACTTGTTCATCAAGAAACCCAAAAATGCAAATTAGGGTTTAAAATGGAAAAATTTCATAACTTAGAATTTTTCTAAGTTATAAAATTTTCTTATTTTTTCCTAACTTTGTCCAATTTTTTCACCAAGATGCAAATGGATTCAAACAAAACTTGCAACATGAAAGTTGTATTCCATCACAAAGTCTACAACTTTGATTCACAAAGTTTTCTCAAAAGAAGCTTGTATCTCAAGTTGTGATTTTTGGAACAAGGGTACCTAAAACTTTTAACTTAGAGAAATTTTGCCCTAGTTTAGGCAGGATTTTGACCCATCTTCTTGGCCATTTTTCACATAGTTCCACTTGGAGTCTTAAGTTTCATTTCAAAGATGGATTGTATTACATGTTTCAAGATTTCCAAATTGTCTAAGTACTCCTCAAACACCTTTGTGGTTAGGGAGAATCGAATGCTTGAAGTTGGCAAAAACTCACTTTGATCCATGGCCAATACATGTTCATACCACTTGCCAAATCTGATCTAGCTAGCTTGGTTCACAATTACATGCCTCTAAACTAGTTTTTGTTCCATAATTTAATGCAAATCCATTGAGTCAAGGCGTTGTCTTGATCATTAGGGTATTGTACACTAGATTAAGCCCTAAATGGAAAAAGTAACAATGCCATTTTTGCTTGAACTTTGCTTTATGTCAAAACAACATCATAGAGCATTGAACCAGATCTTATGTTGTCAACCAAATCCACAAACTTGGGGCCAAGCTTGCACAATGTATGCAGGGTTCGAGCTAGCATGTACAGGCCTGCTCTTAGTCACTTCTCATTTTGCTTCATAACCAAGCAACTTGTCAAAAACAAGAGAACACACACATCTGATAAAACCAACTCAAGCAAAGTTGTCAAACAAGTTTCACACATCCTAACAAGCCAGAAACACGAGTCCTGAACCTCTAAAAACCCCTTGTGCACAAATTCCCCATTTTCTTGCAAAACAGGGCCAGTTCTGCATTTGGCAAGCCATCATCAAATTCCATCGTGCGTTTTGTCCAAAGATACTTCAAACACCTTCCAACCAACATACCTGAGCTATCCAGACCATCCACAAGTTGTTGTAACACCATTAACACACATTGCCATTTTTGTTTCAAAGCTTTGCAGGTTGAGTTCTGTAGCACGATTCAGGCTACTTCAAAACAAGCCAAGCATTGGAAAAGCTTCAGTGGACCTCAGGCAAGCTCAAAAGAACCTCAAGCACCCTTGGAAGTTGCTGCATTGTCCAACTCGAAGTCAACTGAAACAAGTATTTCATGAACTTCTATCTCTCTATTTAGGAATAGTTAGACTTAGGTTTGTGAATGAAAGATGTTGTACTCATAGCCCTGAAACCATACATGTGCTTAGTTTTCATTTATATTAATCGTGCTGAGAGAATTTTGTTCATGAACTTTCTGAAAAAACTAGGTTAAGAATTAGGTCCAGAGAAATTCTCTCTAGTCTTTGAGAGTTAGCTTAAGTTTTTTATATGGTTGAATTCGTTGTTTGATGCTCTACAAGTTTCATGTTATGAGTTTTGTCAAAAAGTCAAGGAATCAGGAGATAGTAGTTGATGTACAGAACGCGCGTTTTTTGTGAACTGAGGAAGAAGATGAAGTTACTTGGGCTGGGCCTGTTTGCTTTTGCTTCTCACACATACATTTTCAGTTTACACCCCTCTGGCCCATTTATTTGTATATTTGTCATTTTGATATTTTTATTTTTTATTATGACTTTATTATTTTATGTCCAAATATAAAAAATGCCAAAAAATTATTTTCATATTTTTTCATATTTATTTGATATTTATTTTTATTTTACTAGTATAAAAATGTAAATAATTTATATTCTTTTATTAAAACTTAAAAGAATAATGTAAAAAAATATGTTTCTTTTTATTTATTATTTTTATACATACTTGAAAATATTTTCTTGAAATATACACATTCTTGTAAATAATTAATTTTTATTTTTATATATTTAATATATTAATATATATATATATATATATATATATATATATAATATATATATATATATATATATATA
>CATIWC010000043.1:0-2500 GCA_948472305.1 Vicia faba
CGCCGGATTTTCAAGAACGGGAGCGGAGGCAAACGCGCCTTAGGAATGGAATTTCCCGATGATTTTTTGCATGGACATCTCAAATAACACATAGAAGGGATCTGCAAAGTTTCGTAGCGTTTCGATAACGTCTCGATTTATTTTGAATTTTCGTCCGAAACGCGTGTAATTGAGTTTTTTTCAAGGGGCGGAAGCAAACAAACGTCGGGCTACGGAATGAGTTCCGGTCTGGAATTTTTCATGCATTAATCTGCCACCAAATTGAGATGGCATGCCAAGTTTCATGCCATTCGGGCGATCCCTCGATATATTTCGGCTTTCGCGTGTCGGGCCCCCGTGCGGTTTTTCCGACGGGAGCGGAGGCAAACGCGCCTTAGGGGAATAATCTCCCGATGGATTTTTGCATGCACTTCCCAAATAACACATTGAGAGTGTCCAAGGAGTTTCGTAGCGTTTCGACAAGCCCTCGGTCTACTTTCAATTTCCGACCGGAACGCGGTGCGTGTGCGGTTTCTCCATGAACGGGAGCGGAGGCAAACGCGCCTTAGGGGAATAATCTCCCGATGAATTTTGCATGGAAGTCCCAAATAACACATAGAAGGGATCTGCAAAGTTTCGTAGCGTTTCGACAATTTTGAATTTCCGGCCCGAACGGGCCCCCGTGCGGTTTTTCCGACGGGAGCGGAGGCAAACGCGCCTTAGGGGAATAATCTCCCGATGGATTTTTGCATGCACTTCCCAAATAACACATTGAGAGTGTCCAAGGAGTTTCGTAGCGTTTCGACAAGCCCTCGGTCTACTTTCAATTTCCGACCGGAACGCGTGCGTGTGCGGTTTCTCCATGAACGGGAGCGGAGGCAAACGCGCCTTAGGGGAATAATCTCCCGATGAATTTTTGCATGGAAGTCCCAAATAACACATAGAAGGGATCTGCAAAGTTTTCGTAGCGTTTCGACAATTTTGAATTTCCGGCCCGAACGGGCCCCCGTGCGGTTTTTCCGACGGGAGCGGAGGCAAACGCGCCTTAGGGGAATAATCTCCCGATGGATTTTTGCATGCACTTCCCAAATAACACATTGAGAGTGTCCAAGGAGTTTCGTAGCGTTTCGACAAGCCCTCGGTCTACTTTCAATTTCCGACCGGAACGCGTGCGTGTGCGGTTTCTCCATGAACGGGAGCGGAGGCAAACGCGCCTTAGGGGAATAATCTCCCGATGAATTTTTGCATGGAAGTCCCAAATAACACATAGAAGGGATCTGCAAAGTTTCGTAGCGTTTCGACAATTTTGAATTTCCGGCCCGAACGGGCCCCCGTGCGGTTTTTCCGACGGGAGCGGAGGCAAACGCGCCTTAGGGGAATAATCTCCCGATGGATTTTTGCATGCACTTCCCAAATAACACATTGAGAGTGTCCAAGGAGTTTCGTAGCGTTTCGACAAGCCCTCGGTCTACTTTCAATTTCCGACCGGAACGCGTGCGTGTGCGGTTTCTCCATGAACGGGAGCGGAGGCAAACGCGCCTTAGGGGAATAATCTCCCGATGAATTTTTGCATGGAAGTCCCAAATAACACATAGAAGGGATCTGCAAAGTTTCGTAGCGTTTCGACAATTTTGAATTTCCGGCCCGAACGGGCCCCCGTGCGGTTTTTCCGACGGGAGCGGAGGCAAACGCGCCTTAGGGGAATAATCTCCCGATGGATTTTTGCATGCACTTCCCAAATAACACATTGAGAGTGTCCAAGGAGTTTCGTAGCGTTTCGACAAGCCCTCGGTCTACTTTCAATTTCCGACCGGAACGCGTGCGTGTGCGGTTTCTCCATGAACGGGAGCGGAGGCAAACGCGCCTTAGGGGAATAATCTCCCGATGAATTTTTGCATGGAAGTCCCAAATAACACATAGAAGGGATCTGCAAAGTTTCGTAGCGTTTCGACAATTTTGAATTTCCGGCCCGAACGGGCCCCCGTGCGGTTTTTCCGACGGGAGCGGAGGCAAACGCGCCTTAGGGGAATAATCTCCCGATGGATTTTTGCATGCACTTCCCAAATAACACATTGAGAGTGTCCAAGGAGTTTCGTAGCGTTTCGACAAGCCCTCGGTCTACTTTCAATTTCCGACCGGAACGCGTGCGTGTGCGGTTTCTCCATGAACGGGAGCGGAGGCAAACGCGCCTTAGGGGAATAATCTCCCGATGAATTTTTGCATGGAAGTCCCAAATAACACATAGAAGGGATCTGCAAAGTTTCGTAGCGTTTCGACAATTTTGAATTTCCGGCCCGAACGGGCCCCCGTGCGGTTTTTCCGACGGGGAGCGGAGGCAAACGCGCCTTAGGGGAATAATCTCCCGATGGATTTTTGCATGCACTTCCCAAATAACACATTGAGAGTGTCCAAGGAGTTTCGTAGCGTTTCGACAAGCCCTCGGTCTACTTTCAATTTCCGACCGGAACGCGTGCGTGTGCGGTTTCTCCATGAACGGGAGCGGAGGCAAACGCGCCTTAGG
>CATIWC010000043.1:12500-15000 GCA_948472305.1 Vicia faba
TCACTTTGCCACCAAATTGGTCCCTTTTTCCCTGTAGACATAAATTTCTAGTTTGATGACTTAGACTTCGAATTTTTTCTTGATTTTTTGCATGCTCTTTAAACACAATATAAGAACCCCTCCCACCAAAAATTAGAATTTTTCGACTTCGGATGAATTAATTATGAATTTTCTAAGCGCCGGATTTTCAAGAACGGGAGCGGAGGCAAACGCGCCTTAGGAATGGAATTTCCCGATGATTTTTTGCATGGACATCTCAAATAACACATAGAAGGGATCTGCAAAGTTTCGTAGCGTTTCGATAACGTCTCGATTTATTTTGAATTTTCGTCCGAAACGCGTGTAATTGAGTTTTTTTCAAGGGGCGGAAGCAAACAAACGTCGGGCTACGGAATGAGTTCCGGTCTGGAATTTTTCATGCATTAATCTGCCACCAAATTGAGATGGCATGCCAAGTTTCATGCCATTCGGGCGATCCCTCGATATATTTCGGCTTTTCGCGTGTCGGGCCCCCGTGCGGTTTTTCCGACGGGAGCGGAGGCAAACGCGCCTTAGGGGAATAATCTCCCGATGGATTTTTGCATGCACTTCCCAAATAACACATTGAGAGTGTCCAAGGAGTTTCGTAGCGTTTCGACAAGCCCTCGGTCTACTTTCAATTTCCGACCGGAACGCGTGCGTGTGCGGTTTCTCCATGAACGGGAGCGGAGGCAAACGCGCCTTAGGGGAATAATCTCCCGATGAATTTTTGCATGGAAGTCCCAAATAACACATAGAAGGGATCTGCAAAGTTTCGTAGCGTTTCGACAATTTTGAATTTCCGGCCCGAACGGGCCCCCGTGCGGTTTTTCCGACGGGAGCGGAGGCAAACGCGCCTTAGGGGAATAATCTCCCGATGGATTTTTGCATGCACTTCCCAAATAACACATTGAGAGTGTCCAAGGAGTTTCGTAGCGTTTCGACAAGCCCTCGGTCTACTTTCAATTTCCGACCGGAACGCGTGCGTGTGCGGTTTCTCCATGAACGGGAGCGGAGGCAAACGCGCCTTAGGGGAATAATCTCCCGATGAATTTTTGCATGGAAGTCCCAAATAACACATAGAAGGGATCTGCAAAGTTTCGTAGCGTTTCGACAATTTTGAATTTCCGGCCCGAACGGGCCCCCGTGCGGTTTTTCCGACGGGAGCGGAGGCAAACGCGCCTTAGGGGAATAATCTCCCGATGGATTTTTGCATGCACTTCCCAAATAACACATTGAGAGTGTCCAAGGAGTTTCGTAGCGTTTCGACAAGCCCTCGGTCTACTTTCAATTTCCGACCGGAACGCGTGCGTGTGCGGTTTCTCCATGAACGGGAGCGGAGGCAAACGCGCCTTAGGGGAATAATCTCCCGATGAATTTTTGCATGGAAGTCCCAAATAACACATAGAAGGGATCTGCAAAGTTTCGTAGCGTTTCGACAATTTTGAATTTCCGGCCCGAACGGGCCCCCGTGCGGTTTTTCCGACGGGAGCGGAGGCAAACGCGCCTTAGGGGAATAATCTCCCGATGGATTTTTGCATGCACTTCCCAAATAACACATTGAGAGTGTCCAAGGAGTTTCGTAGCGTTTCGACAAGCCCTCGGTCTACTTTCAATTTCCGACCGGAACGCGTGCGTGTGCGGTTTCTCCATGAACGGGAGCGGAGGCAAACGCGCCTTAGGGGAATAATCTCCCGATGAATTTTTGCATGGAAGTCCCAAATAACACATAGAAGGGATCTGCAAAGTTTCGTAGCGTTTCGACAATTTTGAATTTCCGGCCCGAACGGGCCCCCGTGCGGTTTTTCCGACGGGAGCGGAGGCAAACGCGCCTTAGGGGAATAATCTCCCGATGGATTTTTGCATGCACTTCCCAAATAACACATTGAGAGTGTCCAAGGAGTTTCGTAGCGTTTCGACAAGCCCTCGGTCTACTTTCAATTTCCGACCGGAACGCGTGCGTGTGCGGTTTCTCCATGAACGGGAGCGGAGGCAAACGCGCCTTAGGGGAATAATCTCCCGATGAATTTTTGCATGGAAGTCCCAAATAACACATAGAAGGGATCTGCAAAGTTTCGTAGCGTTTCGACAATTTTGAATTTCCGGCCCGAACGGGCCCCCGTGCGGTTTTTCCGACGGGAGCGGAGGCAAACGCGCCTTAGGGGAATAATCTCCCGATGGATTTTTGCATGCACTTCCCAAATAACACATTGAGAGTGTCCAAGGAGTTTCGTAGCGTTTCGACAAGCCCTCGGTCTACTTTCAATTTCCGACCGGAACGCGTGCGTGTGCGGTTTCTCCATGAACGGGAGCGGAGGCAAACGCGCCTTAGGGGAATAATCTCCCGATGAATTTTTGCATGGAAGTCCCAAATAACACATAGAAGGGATCTGCAAAGTTTCGTAGCGTTTCGACAATTTTGAATTTCCGGCCCGAACGGGCCCCCGTGCGGTTTTTCCGACGGGAGCGGAGGCAAACGCGC
>CATIWC010000044.1:0-43323 GCA_948472305.1 Vicia faba
AGTTTCTTAGTGATGAAGTAACCTAATATTTGGTGATGTAGAAAAAGAAAAATATAGAAATTGTTTACCTCTATTATATCATAATACCATATGAGTATGGTGAATAAATATACTATCTAGCCTCATTATATAATTTAAGTTATTACCAATATGTATGAAATATGTTTCATTAATTAATAATATTTTAACTTAGTTTCTTAGTGAAGAAGTAACCTAAAATTTGGTGAGGGAGAAGAACAAAAATATTGAAATTGTTTACATCTATTATACCCATAATACCATATGAGTATGGTGAATAAATATACAATCGAGCCTTATTATATAATTTGAATTATTACCAATGTGTATGAAGTATGTGTAATTAGTTAATAGTCTTTTAACTTAGTTTCTTAGTGATTAAGTAACCTAAAATTTGGAGATGTTAAAAAAGAAAAATATAGAAATTGTTTAAATCTGTTATATCATAATACCATATGAGTATGGTGAACAAGTATACTAGCTAGCCTCATTATGTAATTTGAATTATTACCAATGTATATGAAATATGTGTCATTAATTAATAGTCTTTTAACATAGTTTCTTAGTGAAGAAGTAACCTAAAATTTGGTGAGGGAGAAGAAGAAAAAATATTGAAATTATTTACATCTATTATTCTATAATACCATGTGAGTATGGTGAATAAATATACTATCGAGCCTCGTTATATAATTTTAATTATTAGCAATGTGTATGAAATATGTGTCATTAATCAATAGTCTTTTAACTTAGTTTCTTAGTGAATAAGTAACCTAAAATTTGGTGAGGGGAGAAGAAGAAAAATATTGAAATTGTTTACATCTATTATACCATAATACCATATGAGTATGGTGAATAAATATACTATCGAGCCTTGTTATATAATTTGAATTAATTACCAATGTATATGAAATATGTGTCATTAATTAATAGTCTTTTAACTTTGTTTCTCAGTGATGAAGTAACATAAAAATTTGGTGATGTAGAAAAAGAAAAATATAGAAATTGTTTACATCTATTATATCATAATACCATATGAGTATGGTGAATAAATATACTATCTAGACTTATTATATAATTTGAATTATTACCAATGTGTATGAAATATGTGTCATTAATTAATAGTCTTTTAACTTAGTTTCTTAGTGAAGAAGTAACCTAAAATTTGGTGAGGGAGAAGAAGAAAAAATATTGAAATTATTTACATCTATTATACCATAATACCATATGAGTATCGTGAATAAATATACTATCGAGCCTCATTATATAATTTGAATTATTACCAATGTATATGAAATATGTGTCATTAATTAATAGTCTTTTTAACTTGGTTTGTTTAGTGAAGAAGTAACCTAGTATTTGGTGATGTAGAAAAAGAAAAATATAGAAATTGTTTACATCTATTATATCATAATACCATATGAGTATGGTGAATAAATATATTATCTAGCCTCATTATATAATTTGAATTATTACCAATGTGTATGAAATATGTGTCATTAATTAATAGTGTTTTAACTTAGTTTCTTAGTGAAGAAGTAACCTAAAATTTGGTGAGGGAGAAGAAGAAAAATATTGAAATTGTTTACATCTATTATACCATAATACCATATGAGTACGGTGAATAAATATACTATCGAGCCCTTATTATATAATTTGAATTATTACCCAATGTATATGAAATGTGTGTCCTAAATTAATAGTCTTTTTAACATAGTTTCTTAGTGATGAACTAACCTAAAATTTGGTAACGGAGAAGAAGAAAAGTATTGATATTGTTTACATCTATTATACCATAACATAATGTAAATATGGTAAACAAATAAACTATCTAGCCTTGTTATATAATTTGAATTATTACCAATATATATGAAATATGTGTCATTAATTAAGAGTCTTTTTAACTTAGTTTCTTAGTGAAGAAGTAACCTAAAATTTGGTGATATAGAAAAAGAAAAATATATAACTTGTTTACATCTATTATACCATAATACCATATGAGTATGGTGAATAAATATACTATCGAGCCTCATTATATAATTTGAATTATTACCAATGTATATGAAATATGTGTCATTAATTAATAGTCTTTTAACTTAATTTCTTAGTGATGAAGTAACTTAAAATTTGGTAACGGAGAAGAAGAAAAATAATATAAATTGTTTACATCTATTATACCATAATACCATATGAGTATGGTGAATAAATATACTATCGATTCTTATTATATAATTTGAATTATTACCAATGTATATGAAATATGTGTCATTAATTAATAGAATTTTAACTTAGTTTCTTAGTGATGAACTAATCTAAAATTTGGTAACAGAGAAGAAGAAAAATACTGAAATTGTTAATATCTATTATACCATAACATAATGTGAATATGGTAAACAATTAAACTATCGAGCCTTGTTATATAATTTGAATGATTACCAATGTATATGAAACATGTGTCATTAATTAATTGTGTTTTAACTTAGTTTCTTAGTGAAGAAGTAACCTAAAATTTGGTGAGGGAGAAGAAGAAAAATATTGAAATTGTTTACATCTATTATACCATTATACCATATGAGTATGGTAAAATAAATATACTATCGAGGCTCATTATATAATTTTAATTATTACCAATGTATATGAAATAATGTGTCATTAATTAATAGTCTTTTAACATAGTTTTTTAGTGATGAACTAACCTAAAACTTGGAAACAGAGAAGAAGAAAAATATTGAAATTATTTATATCTTTATATACCATAACACAATGTGATTATGGTAAACAAATAAACTATCGAGCCTTGTTATATAATTTTAATTATTACCAATGTATATGAAAATATGTGTTATTAATTAATAGTCTTTTAACTTAGTTTCTTAGTGATGAAGTAAACATAAAATTTGGTGATGTAGAAAAAGAAAAATATAGAAATTATTTACATCTATTATATCATAATACCATATGAGTATGGTGAATAAATATACTATCTAGCCTCATTATATAATTTGAATTATTACCAATGTGTATGAAATATGTTTCATTAATTAATAGTCTTTAACTTAGTTTCTTAGTGTAAAAAGTAACCTAAAATTTAGTGAGTGAGAAGAAAAAAAAATATTGAAATTGTTTACATCTATTATTCTATAATACCATAGGAGTATGGTGAATAAAAATACTATAAAGCCTCATTATATAATTTTAATTATTACCAATGTGTATGAAATATGTGTCATTAATTAATAGACTTTTAACTTAGTTTCTTAGTGATGAAGTAACCTAATATTTGGTGATGTAGAAAAAAGAAAAAATATAGAAATTGTATACATCTATTATATCATAATACCATATGAGTATGGTGAATAAATATATTATCTGGCCTCATTATATAATTTAAGTTATTACCATATATAATTTAAGTTATTACCAATGTGTATGAAATATGTTTCATTAATTAATAATCTTTTAACTTAGTTTCATAGTTAATAAGTAACCTAAAATTTGGTGAGGGAGAAGAAGAAAAATATTGAAATTGTTTACATCTATTATACCATAATACCATATGAGTATGGTGAATAAATATACTATCGAGCCTTATTATATAATTTGAATTATTACCAATGTGTATGAAATATGTGTAATTAGTTAATAGTCTTTTAACTTAGTTTCTTAGTGATGAAGTAACCTAAAATTTGGAGATGTTGAAAAAGAAAAATATAGAAATTGTTTAGATCTATTATATCGTAATACCATATGAGTATGGTGAATATGTATACTAGCTAGCCTCATTATGTAATTTGAATTATTACCAATGTGTATGAAATATGTGTCATTAATTAATAGTCATTTAACATAGTTTCTTAGTGAAGAAGTAACCTAAAATTTGGTGAGGGAGAAAAAGAAAAATATTGAAATTATTTACATCTATTATTCTATAATACCATATGAGTATGGTGAATAAATATACTATTGAGCCTCATTATATAATTTTAATTATTAGCAATGTGTATGAAATATGTGTCATTAATCAATAGTCTTTTAACTTAGTTTCTTAGTGAAGAAGTAACCTAAAATTTGGTGAGGGAGAAGAAGAAAAATATTGAAATTGTTTACATCTATTATACCATAATACCATATGAGTATGGTGAATAAATATACTATCGAGTCCTATTATATAATTTGAATTATTATCAATGTGTATGAAATATGTGTAATTAGTTAATAGTCTTTTAAATTAGTTTCTTAGTGAACAAGTAACCTAAAATTTGGTGAGGGAGAAAAAGAAAAATATTGAAATTGTTTACATGTATTATACCATAATACCATATGAGTATGGGGAATAAATATACTATCGAGCCTCATTATGTAATTTGAATTATTACCAATGTGTATGAAATATGTGTCATTAATTAATAGTCTTTTAACATAGTTTCTTAGTGAAGAAGTAACCTAAAATTTGGTGAGGGAGAAGAAGAAAAATATTGAAACTGTTTACATCTATTATTCTATAATACCATATGAGTATGGTGAATAAATATATTATCGAGCCTCATTATATAATTTTAATTATTACCAATGTGTATGAAATATGTGTCATTAATTAATAGTCTTTCAACTTAGTTTCTTAGTGATGAAGTAACCTAATATTTGGTGATGTAGAAAAAGTAAAATATTTAAATTGTTTACATTTATTATATCATAAGACCATATGAATATGGTGAATAAATATACTATCTAGCCTCATTATATAATTGAATTATTACCAATGTGTATGAAATATGTGTCATTAATTAATAATTTTTTAACTTAGTTTCTTAGTGAAGAAGTAACCTAAAATTTGGTGAGGGAGAAGAAGAAAAATATTGAAATTGTTTACATCTATTATACCATATCACCATGAGTATGGTGAATAAATATACTATCGAGCCTTATTATATAATTTGAATTATTATCAATGTGTATGAAATATGTGTAATTAGTTAATAGTCTTTTAAATTAGTTTCTTAGTGAACAAGTAACCTAAAATATGGTGAGGGACAAAAAGAAAATATTGAAATTGTTTACATCTATTATACCATAACACAACGTGAATATGGTAAATAAATAAACTATCCAGCCTTGTTATATAATTTGAATTATTACCAATGTATATGAAATATGTGTCATTAATTAATAGTCTTTTAACTTGGTTTCTTACTGATGAACTAACCTAAAATTTGGTAAACGAAGAAGAAGAAAAGTATTGAAATTGTTTACATCCATTATACAATAACACAATGTGAATATGGTAAATAAATAAACTATCCAGCCTTGTTATATAATTTGAATTATCACCAATGTATATGAAATATGTGTCATTAATTAATAGTCTTTTAACTTAGTTTCTTAGTGATGAACTAATCTAAAATTTGGTAACGGAGAAGAAGAAAAATATTGAAATTGTTAATTTCTATTATACAATAACACAATGTGAATATGGTAAACAATTGAACTATCGAGCCTTGTTATATAATTTGAAATATTACCAATGTATATGGTGAGGGAGTAGAAGAAAAATATTGAAATTGTTTACATCTATTGTATCATAATACCATATGAGTATGGTGAATAAATATACTTTCTAGCGTCATTATATAATTTGAATGATTACCAATGTGTATGAAATATGTGTCATTAATTAATAGCCTTTTAACTTAGTTTCTTAGTGAAGAAGTAACCAAAAATTTGGTGATGGAGAAGATGAATAATATTGAAATTGTTTTCATCTATTATACCATTATATCATATGAGTATGGTAAAATAAATATACTATCGAGCCTCATTATATAATTTTAATTATTACCAATGTATATGAAATATGTGTTATTAATTAATAGTCTTTTAACTTAGTTTCTTAGTGATGAAGAAACCTAAAATTTCGTGAGGGAGAAGAAGAAGAGTATTAAAATTGTTTACATCTATTATATCATAATACCATAGGAGTATGGTGAATAATAATACTATCGAGCCTGATTATATAATTTGAATTATTACCAATGTATATGAAATATGTGTCATTAATTAATAGTCTTTTAACTTAGTTTCTTAGTGATGAAGTAACCAAAAATTTGGTGATGTAGAAAAAGAAAAATATAGAAATTGTTTACATCTATTATATCATAATACCATATGAGTATGGTGAATAAATATACTATCTAGCCTCATTATATAATTTGAATTAATACCAACGTGTATGAAATATGTGTCATTAATTAATAGTCTTTTAACTTTGTTTCTTAGTGATGAAGAAACCTAAAATTTGATGAGGGAGAAGAAGAAAAATATAAAAATTGTTTACATCTATTATATCATAATACCATATGAGTATGGTGAACAAATATACTTTCTAGCCTCATCATATAATTTGAATTTTTACCAATGTGTATGATATATGTTTCATTAATTAATAGTCTTTTAACTTAGTTTCTTAGTGAAGAAGTAACCTTAAATTTGGTGAGGGAGAAGAAGACAAATATTGAAATGTTTTACATCTATTATACCATAATACCATATGAGTATGGTGAATAAATATACTATCGAGCCTTATTATATAATTAGAATTATTACCAATATGTATGAAATATGTGTAATTAGTTAATAGTCTTTTAACTTAGTTTCTTAGTGATGAAGTAACCTAAAATTTTGTGATGTTGAAAAAGTAAAATATAGAAATTGTTTACGTCTATTGTATCATAATACCATATAAGTATGGTGAATAAGTATACCAGCTAGCCTCATTATGTAATTTGAATTATTACCAATGTGTATGAAATATGTGTCATTAATTAATAGTCTTTTAAACATAGTTACTTAGTGAAGAAGTAACCTAAAATTTGGTGAGGGAGAAGAAGAAAAATATTGAAATTGTTTACATCTATTATTCCATAATACCATATGAGTATGGTGAATAAAAATACTATCTAGCCTCATTATATAATTTGAATTATTACCAATGTGTATGAAATATGTGTCATTAATTAATTGTCTTTTAACTTAGTTTCTTTGTGAAGAAGTTACCTAAAATTTTGTGAGGGAAAGAAGAAAAATATTGAAATTGTTTACATCTATTATACCATAATACCATATGAGTATGGTGAATAAATATACTATCGAGCCTTATTATATAATTTGAATTATTATCAATGTGTATGAAATATATGTAATTAGTTAATAGTCTTTTAACTTAGTTTCTTAGTGAACAAGTAACTTAAAATTTGGTGAGGGAGAATAAGAAAAATATTGAAATTGTTTACATCTATTATACCATAATACCATATGAGTATGGTGAATAAATATACTATCGAGCCTCATTCTATAACTTGAATTATTACCAATGTATATGAAATATGTGTCATTAATTAATAGTCTTTTAACTTAGTTTCTTAGTGATGAAGTAACCTAAAATTTGGTGATGTAGAAAAAGAAAAATATATAAATTGTTTACATCTATTATATCACAATACCATATGAGTATGGTGAATAAATATATTATCTAACCTCATTATATAATTTTAATTATTACCAATGTGTATGAAATATGTGTCATTAATTAATAGTCTTTTAACTTAGTTTCTGAGTGAAGCAGTAGCCTAAAATTTGGTGAGGGAGAAGAAGAAAAGTATTGAAATTGTTTTATATCTATTATACCATAACATAATGTGATTATGGTAAACAAATAAACTATCCATCCTTGTTATATAATTTGAATTATTACGAATGTATATGAAATATGTGTCATTAATTAATAGTCTTTTAACTTAGTTTCGTAGTGATGAACTAATCTAAAATTTGATAACGGAAAAGAAGAAAAATATTGAAATTGTTTATATCTATTATACCATAACACAAAGTGAATATGGTAAACAAATAAATTATCGAGCCTTGTTATATAATTTGAATTATTACCGATGTATATGAAATATGTCTCATTAATTAATAGTCTTTTAACTTAGTTTCTCAGTGATGAAGTAACATAAAATTTGGTGATGTAGAAAAAGAAAAATATAGAAATTGTTTACATCTATTATATCATAATACCATATGAGTATGGTGAATAATTATACTATCTAGCCTCATTATATAATTTTAATTATTACCAATGTGTATGAAATATGTGTCATTAATTAATAGTCTTTTAACTTAGTTTCTTAGTGTAAAAGTGACCTAAAATTTGGTGAGGGAGAAGAAGAAAAATATTGAAATTATTTACATCTATTATACCATAATACCATATGAGTATCGTGAATAAATATACTATCGAGCCTCATTATATAATTTGAATTATTTCCAATGTATATGAACTATGTGTCATTAATTAATAGTCTTTTAACTTGGTTTCTTAGTGATGAACTAACCTAGTATTTGGTGATGTAGAAAAAGAAAAATATAGAAATTGTTTACATCTATTATATCATAATACCATATGAGTATGGTGAATAAATATACTATCCAGCCTCATTATATAATTTGAATTATTACCAATGTGTATGAAATATGTTTCATTAATTAATAGTCCTTTAACTTAGTTTCTTAGTGAAGAAGTAACCTAAAATTTGGTGAGCGAGAAGAAGAAAAATATTGAAATTGTTTACATGTATTATACCATAATATCATATGAGTATCAAGAATAAATATACTATCTAGCCTCGTTATATAATTTGAATGATTACCAACGTTTATGAAATATGTGTCATTAATTAATAGCCTTTTAACTTAGTTTCTTAGTGAAGAAGTAACCTAAAATTTTGTGAGGAAGAAGAAGATAAATATTGAAATTGTTTACATCTATTGTATCATAATACCATATGAGTATGGTGAATAAATATACTATCTAGCGTCATTATATAATTTGAATGATTACCAATGTGTATGAAATATGTGTCATTAGTTAGTAGCCTTTTAACTTAGTTTCTTAGTGAAGAAGTAACCTAAAATTTGGTGATGGAGAAGAAGAATAATATTGAAATTATTTTCATCTATTATACCATTATACAATATGAGTATGGTAAATAAATATACTATCGAGCCTCATTATATAATTTTAATTATTACCAATGTATATGAAATATGTGTTATTAATTAATAGTCTTTAAACATAGTTTCTTAGTGATGAACTAACCTAAAATTTGGTAACAGAGAAGAAGAAGAGTATTGAAATTGTTTACATCTATTATATCATAATACCATAGGAGTATGGTGAATAATAATACTATCGAGCCTGATTATATAATTTGAATTATTACCAATGTATATGAAATATGTGTCATTAATTAATAGTCTTTTAACTTAGTTTCTTAGTGATGAAGTAACCAAAAATTTGGTGATATAGAAAAAGAAAAATATAGAAATTGTTTACATCTATTATATCATAATACCATATGAGTATGGTGAATAAATATACTATCTAGCCTCATTATATAATTTGAATTATTACCAACGTCTATGAAATATATGTCATTAATTAATAGTCTTTTAACTTAGTTTCTTAGTGATGAAGAAACCTAAAATTTGGTGAGGGATAAGAAGAAAAATATTGAAATTGCTTACATCTATTATATCATAATACCATATGAGTCATTAATTAATAGTCTTTTAACTTAGTTTCTTAGTGATGAAGTAATCTAAAATTTTGTAACGGAGAAGAAGAAAAATATTGAAATTGTTTATATATATTATACCATAACACAATGTGAATATGGTAAACAAATAAACTATCGAGCCTTCCTATATAATTTGAATTATTACCAATGTATAAGAAATATGTGTAATTAATTAATAGTCTTTTAACTTAGTTTCTTAGTGATAAAGTAACATAAAATTTGGTGATGTAAAAAAAGAAAAATATAGAAATTGTTTACATCTATTATATCATAATACCATATGAGTATGGTGAATAAATATACTATCTAGCCTCATTATATAATTTGAATTATTACCAACGTGTATGAAATATGTGTCATTAATTAATAGTCTTTTAATTTAGTTTCTTAGTGAAGAAGTAACCTAAAATTTGGTGAGGGAGAAGAAGAAAAATATTGAAATTGTTTACATCTGTTTTACCATTATACCATATGAGTATGGTGAATAAATATACTATCGAGCCTCATTATATAATTTGAATTATTATCAATGTATATGAAATATGTGTCATTAATTAATAGTATTTTAACTTAGTTTCTTAGTGATGAAGTAACCAAAAATTTGGTGATGTAGAAAAAGAAAAATATAGAATTTGTTTACATCTATTATATCATAATACCATATTAGTATGGTGAATAAATATACTATCTAGCCTCATTATATAATTTGAATTATTACCAACGTGTATGAAATATGTGTCATTAATTAATAGTCTTTTAATTTAGTTTCTTAGTGAAGAAGTAACCTAAAATTTGGTGAGGGAGAAGAAGAAAAATATTGAAATTGTTTACATCTGTTTTACCATTATACCATATGAGTATGGTGAATAAATATACTATCGAGCCTCATTATATAATTTGAATTATTATCAATGTATATGAAATATGTGTCATTAATTAATAGTATTTTAACTTAGTTTCTTAGTGATGAAGTAACCAAAAATTTGGTGATGTAGAAAAAGAAAAATATAGAATTTGTTTACATCTATTATATCATAATACCATATTAGTATGGTGAATAAATATACTATCTAGCCTCATTATATAATTTGAATTATTACCAACATGTATGAAATATGTGTCATTAATTAATAGTCTTTTAACTTAGTTTTTTTAGTGATGAAGAAACCTAAAATTTGGTGAGGGAGAAGAAGAAAAATATTGAAATTGTTTACATCTATAATATCATAATACCATAGGAGTATGGTGTATAATAATACTATCGAGCCTGATTATATAATTTGAATTATTAGCAATGTATATGAAATATGTGTCATTAATTAATAGTCTTTTAACTTAGTTTCTTAGTGATGAAGTAATCTAAAATTTTGTAACGGAGAAGAAGAAAAAATATTGAAATTATTTATATCTATTATACCATTACACAATGTGAATATGGTAAACAAATAAACTATCGAGCCTTGTTATATAATTTGAAATATTACCAATGTATAAGAAATATGTGTCATTAATTAATAGTCTTTTAACTTAGTTTCTTAGTGATGAAGTAACCTAAAATTTGGTGATGTAGAAAAAGAAAAATATAGAAATTGTTTACATCTATTATATCATAGTACCATATGACTATGGTGAATAAATATACTATCTGGCATCATTATATAATTTGAATTATTACCAATGTGTATGAACTATGTGTCATTAATTAATAGTGTTTTAACTAAGTTTCTTAGTGAAGAAGTAATTTAAAATTTGGCGAGGGAGAAGAAGAAAAATATTGAAATTGTTTATATCTATTATATCATAATACCATATGAGTATGGTGAATAAATATGCTATCTAGTCTCATTATATTATTTGAATTATTACCAATGTTTATAAAATACATGTTATTCATTAAAAGTCTTGTAACTTAGTTTCTTAGTGGATAAGTAACCTAAAATTTGGTGATGGAGAAGAAGAAAAATATTGAAATTGTTTACATGTATTATACCCTAATACCATATAAGTATAGTGAATAAACATATTATCGAGCATAATTATATAATTTGAATTATTACCAATGTATTTGAAATACGTGTCATTAATTAATATTGTTTTAACTTAGTTTCTTAGTGATGAAGAAACCTAAAATTTGGTGAGGGAGAAGAAGAAAAATATTTAAATTATTTACATCTATTATATCATAATATCATATGAGTATCGTGAATAAATATACTATCTAGCCTCATTATATAATTTGAATGATTACCAACGTGTATATAATATGTGTCATTAATTAATAGTCTTTTAACTTAGTTTCTTAGTGAAGAAGTAACCTAAAATTTTGTGAGGGAGAAGAAGATAAATATTGAAATTGTTTACATCTGTTTTACCATTATACCAATATGAGCATGGTGAATAAATATACTATCGAGCCTAATTATATAATTAGAATTATTACCAATGTATATGAAATATGTGTCATTAATTAATAGTATTTTAACTTAGTTTCTTAGTGATGAAGTAACCAAAAATATTGTGATGTAGAAAAAGAAAATATATAAATTGTTTTCATCTATTATATCATAATACCATATGAGTATGGTGAATAAATATACTTCCTAGCCTAATTATATAATTTGAATTATTACCAACGTATCTTAAATATGTGTCATTAATTAATAGTCTTATAACTTAGTTTCTTAGTGATAAAGTAACTTAAAATTTGGTAACGGAGAAGAAGAAAAATATAGAAATTGTTTACATATATTATACCATAACACAATGTGAATATGGTAAACAAATATACTATCGATCCTTATTATATAATTTGAATTATTACCAATGTATATGAAATATGTGTCATTAATTAATAGTCTTTTAACTTAGTTTCTTAGTGATGAACTAATCTAAAATTTGGTAACAGAGAAGAAGAAAAATATTGAAATTGTTAATATCGATTATACAATAACACAATGTGAATATGGTAAACAATTAAACTATCGAGCCCTTGTTATATAATTTGAAATATTACCAATGTATATGAAACATGTGTCATTAATTAATAGTATTTTAACTTAGTTTCTTAGTGATGAAGTAACCTAAAGTTTGGTGAGGGAGTAGAAGAAAAATATTGAAATTGTTTACATCTATTGTATCATAAAACCATATGAGTATGGTGAATAAATATACTATCTAGAGTCATTATATAATTTGAATGATTGCCAATGTGTATGAAATATGTGTCATTAATTAATAGCCTTTTAACTTAGTTTCTTAGTGAAGAAGTAACCTAAAATTTGGTGATGGAGAAGAAGAATAATATTGAAATTGTTTTCATCTATTATACCATTATACCATATGAGTATGGTAAATAAATATACTATAGAGCCTCATTATATAATTTTAATTATTACCAATGTATATGAAATATGTGTTATTAATTAATAGTCTTTTAACATAGTTTCTTAGTGATGAACTAACCTAAAATTTGGTAACAGGCAAGAAGAAGAGTATTGAAATTGTTTACATCTATTATATCATAATACCATATGAGTATGGTGAATAAATATACTATCTAGCCTCATTATATAATTTGAATTATTACCAACGTGTATGAAATATATGTCATTAATTAATCGTCTTTTAACTTAGTTTCTTAGTGATGAAGAAACCTAAAATTTGGTGAGGGAGAAGAAGAAAAATATTGAAATTGCTTACATATATTATATCATAATACAATAGGAGTATGGTGAATAATAATACTATCGAGCCTGATTATATAATTTGAATTATTACCAATGTAGATGAAATATGTGTCATTAATTAACAGTCTTTTAATTTAGTTTCTTAGTGATGAAGTAATCTAAAATTTTGTAACGGAGAAGAAGAAAAATATTGAAATTGTTTATATATATTATACCATAACACAATGTGAATATGGTAAACAAATAAACTATCGAGCCTTGTTATATAATTTGAATTATTACCAATGTATAAGAAATATGTGTCATTAATTAATAGTCTTTTAACTTAGTTTCTTAGTGATAAAGTAACATAAAATTTGGTGATGTAAAAAAAGAAAAATATAGAAATTGTTTACATCTATTATATCATAATACCATATGAGTATGGTGAATAAATATACTATCTAGCCTCATTATATAATTTGAATTATTACCAACGTGTATGAAATATGTGTCATTAATTAATAGTCTTTTAATTTAGTTTCATAGTGAAGAAGTAACCTAAAATTGGGTGAGGGAGAAGAAGAAAAATATTGAAATTGCTTACATCTATTATATCATAATACCATAGGAGTATGGTGAATAATAATACTATCGAGCCTGATTATATAATTTGAATTATTACCAATGTAGATGAAATATGTGTCATTAATTAATAGTCTTTTAACTTAGTTTCTTAGTGATGAAGTAATCTAAAATTTTGTAACGGAGAAGAAGAAAAATATTGAAATTGTTTATATATATTATACCATAACACATTGTGAATATGGTAAACAAATAAACTATCGAGCCTTGTTATATAATTTGAATTATTACCAATGTATAAGAAATATGTGTCATTAATTAATAGTCTTTTAATTTGTTTCTTAGTGATAAAGTAACATAAAATTTGGTGATGTAAAAAAAGAAAAATATAGAAGTTGTTTATATCTATTATATCATAATACCATATGAGTATGGTCAATAAATATACTATCTAGCCTCATTATATAATTGGAATTATTACCAACGTGTATGAAATATGTGTCATTAATTAATAGCCTTTTAATTTAGTTTCTTAGTGAAGAAGTAACCTAAAATTTGGTGAGGGAGAAGAAGAAAAATATTGAAATTGTTTACATCTATTATATCATAATACCATATGAGTATGGTGAATAAATATACTATATAGCCTCATTATATAATTTGAATGATTACCAACGTGTATGAAATACGTGTCATTAATTAATAGCCTTTTAACTTAGTTTCTTAGTGAAGAAGTAACCTAAAATTTTGTGAGGGAGAAGAAGAAAAATAATGAAATTGTTTACATCTGTTTTACCATTATACCATATGAGTATGGTGAATAAATATGCTATCGAGCCTCATTATAAAATTTGAATTCTTATCAATGTATATGAAATATGTGTCATTAATTAATAGTATTTTAACTTAGTTTCTTAGTGATGAAGTAACCAAAAATTTGGTGATGTAGAAAAAGAAAAATATAGAAATTGTTTACATCTATTATATCATAATACCATATTAGTATGGTGAATAAATATACTATCTAGCCTCATTATATAATTTGAATTATTACCAACGTGTATGAAATATGTGTCATTAATTAATAGTCTTTTAATTTAGTTTCATAGTGAAGAAGTAACCTAAAATTGGGTGAGGGAGAAGAAGAAAAATATTGAAATTGCTTACATCTATTATATCATAATACCATAGGAGTATGGTGAATAATAATACTATCGAGCCTGATTATATAATTTGAATTATTACCAATGTAGATGAAATATGTGTCATTAATTAATAGTCTTTTAACTTAGTTTCTTAGTGATGAAGTAATCTAAAATTTTGTAACGGAGAAGAAGAAAAATATTGAAATTGTTTATATATATTATACCATAACACATTGTGAATATGGTAAACAAATAAACTATCGAGCCTTGTTATATAATTTGAATTATTACCAATGTATAAGAAATATGTGTCATTAATTAATAGTCTTTTAATTTGTTTCTTAGTGATAAAGTAACATAAAATTTGGTGATGTAAAAAAAGAAAAATATAGAAGTTGTTTATATCTATTATATCATAATACCATATGAGTATGGTCAATAAATATACTATCTAGCCTCATTATATAATTGGAATTATTACCAACGTGTATGAAATATGTGTCATTAATTAATAGCCTTTTAATTTAGTTTCTTAGTGAAGAAGTAACCTAAAATTTGGTGAGGGAGAAGAAGAAAAATATTGAAATTGTTTACATCTATTATATCATAATACCATATGAGTATGGTGAATAAATATACTATATAGCCTCATTATATAATTTGAATGATTACCAACGTGTATGAAATACGTGTCATTAATTAATAGCCTTTTAACTTAGTTTCTTAGTGAAGAAGTAACCTAAAATTTTGTGAGGGAGAAGAAGAAAAATAATGAAATTGTTTACATCTGTTTTACCATTATACCATATGAGTATGGTGAATAAATATGCTATCGAGCCTCATTATAAAATTTGAATTCTTATCAATGTATATGAAATATGTGTCATTAATTAATAGTATTTTAACTTAGTTTCTTAGTGATGAAGTAACCAAAAATTTGGTGATGTAGAAAAAGAAAAATATAGAAATTGTTTACATCTATTATATCATAATACCATATTAGTATGGTGAATAAATATACTATCTATCCTCATTATATAATTTGTATTATTACCAACGTGTATGAAATATGTGTCATTAATTAATCGTCTTTTAACTTAGTTTCATAGTGATGAAGAAACCTAAAATTTGGTGAGGGAGAAGAAGAAAAATATTGAAATTGCTTACATCTATTATATCATAATACCATAGGAGTATGGTGAATAATAATACTATCGAGCCTGATTATATAATTTGAATTATTACCAATGTAGATGAAATATGTGTCATTAATTAATAGTCTTTTAACTTAGTTTCTTAGTGATGAAGTAATCTAAAATTTTGTAACGGAGAAGAAGAAAAATATTGAAATTGTTTATATATATTATACCATAACACATTGTGAATATGGTAAACAAATAAACTATCGAGCCTTGTTATATAATTTGAATTATTATCAATGTATAAGAAATATGTGTCATTAATTAATAGTCTTTTAACTTAGTTTTTTAGTGATAAAGTAACATAAAATTTGGTGATGTAAAAAAAAAAATATAGAAATTGTTTACATCTATTATATCATAATACCATATGAGTATGGTCAATAATATACTATCTAGCCTCATTATATAATTGGAATTATTACCAACGTGTATGAAATATGTGTCATTAATTAATAGTCTTTTAATTTAGTTTCTTAGTGAAGAAGTAACCTAAAATTTGGTGAGGGAGAAGAAGAAAAATATTGAAATTGTTTACATCTATTATATCATAATACCATATGAGTATGGTGAATAAATATACTATCTAGCCTCATTATATAATTTGAATGATTACCAACGTGTATGAAATATGTGTCATTAATTAATAGCCTTTTAACTTAGTTTCTTAGTGAAGAAGTAACCTAAAATTTTGTGAGGGAGAAGAAGAAAAATAATGAAATTGTTTACATCTGTTTTACCATTATACCATATGAGTATGGTGAATAAATATACTATCGAGCCTCATTATATAATTTGAATTATTATCAATGTATATGAAATATGTGTCATTAATTAATAGTATTTTAACTTAGTTTCTTAGTGATGAAGTAACCAAAAATTTGGTGATGTAGAAAAAGAAAAATATAGAAATTATTTACATCTATTATAACATAATACCATATTAGTATGGTGAATAGATGTACTATCTAGCCTCATTATATAATTTGAATTATTACCAACGTGTATGAAATATGTGTCATTAATTAATAGTCTATTAACTTAGTTTCTTAGTGGAGAAGTAACCTAAAATTTGGTGATGGATAAGATGAAAAATATTGAAATTATTTACATCTATTATACCCTAATACCATATGGGTATGGTGAATAAATATACTATCGAGTCTCATTATATAATTTGAATTATTACCAATGTATATGAAATGTGTGTCATTAATTAATAGTCTTTTAACATAGTTTCTTAGTGATGAACTAACCTAAAATTTGGTAACGGAGAAGAAGAAAAGTATTGATATTGTTTACATCTATTATATCATAACACAATGTGAATATGGTAAACAAATAAACTATAGAGCCTTGTTATATAATTCGAATTATTACCAATGTATAAGAAATATCTGTCATTAATTAATAGTCTTTTAACTTAGTTTCTTAGTGATAAAGTAACCTAAAATTTGGTGATGTAAAAAAAGAAAAATATGGAAATTGTTTACATCTATTATATCATAATACCATATGAGTATGGTGAATAAATATACTATTTTGCCTCATTATATAATTTGAATTATTACCAACGTGTATGAAATATGTGTCATTAATTAATAGTCTTTTAACTTAGTTTCTTAGTGAAGAAGTAACCTAAAATTTGGTGAGGGAGAAGAAGAAAAATATTGAAATTGTTTACATCTATTATATCATAATACCATATGAATATGGTGAATAACTATACTATCGAGCCTGATTATATAATTTGAATTATTACCAATGTATATTAAATATGTGTCATTAATTAATAGTTTTATAACTTAGTTTCTCAATGATGAACTAATCTAAAATTTGGTAACGGAGAACAAGAAAAATATTGACATTGTTTATATCTATTATACCATAACACAGTGTTAATATGGTAAACAAATAAAATATCGAGCCTTGTTATATAATTTGAATTATTACTAATGTATATTAAAAATGTGTCATTAATTAATAGTCTTTTAACTTAGTTTCTTAGTGATGAAGTAACCTAAAATTTGGTGATGTAGAAAAAGAAAAATATAGAAATTGTTTACATCTATTATATCATAGTACCATATGACTATGGTGAATAAATATACTATCTGGCATCATTATATAATTTGAATTATTACCAATGTGTATGAACTATGTGTCATTAATTAATAGTATTTTAACCAAGTTTCTTAGTCAAGAAGTAACTTAAAATTTGGTGAGGGAGAAGAAGAAAAATATTGAAATTGTTTATATCTATTATATCATAATACCATATGAGTACGGTGAATAAATATGCTATTTAGTCTCATTATATTATTTGAATTATTACCAATGTTTATAAAATACATGTTATTAATTAAAAGTCTTGTAACCTAAAATTTCGTGATGGAGAAGAAGAAAAATATTGAAATTGTTTACATGTATTATACCCTAATACCATATAAGTATAGTGAATAAACATATTATCGAGCATAATTATATAATTTGAATTATTACCAATGTATTTGAAATACGTGTCATTAATTAATATTGTTTTAACTTAGTTTCTTAATGATGAAGTAACCTAAATTTTGGTGATGGATAAGATGAAAAATATTGAAATTATTTACATCTATTATACCATAATACCATATGAGTATGGTGAATAAATATACTATCGAGCGTCATTATATAATTTGAATTATTACCAATGTATATGAAATATCTGTTATTAATTAATAGTCTTTTAACATAGTTTCTAAGTGTTGAACTAACCTAAAATTTGGTAACGGAGAAGAAGAGAAGTATTGAAATTGTTTACATCTATTATACCATAACATAATGTGAATATGGTGAATAAATATACTATCGAACCTCATTATATAATTTTAATTATTACCAATGTATATGAAATATGTGTCATTAATTAATAGTATTTTAAATTAATTTCTTAGTCATGAAGTAACTTAAAAATTGGTAACATAGAAAAAGAAAAATATAGAAATTGTTTACATCTATTATACCATAAAACAATGTGAATATGGTAAACAAATATACTATCGATCCTTATTATATAATTTTAATTATTACCAATGAATATGAATTATGGGTCATTAATTAATAGTCTTTTAACTTAGTTTCTTAGTGATGAACTAATCTAAAATTTGGTAACGGAGAAGAAGAAAAATATTGAAATTGTTTATATCTATTATACCATAACACAATGTGAATATGGTAAACAATTAAACTATCGAGCCTTGTTATATAATTTGAATTATTACCAATGTATATGAAATATGTGTCATTAATTAATAGTCTTTTAACTTAGTTTCTTAGTGATGAAGTAACCTAAAATGTGGTGAGGGAGAAGAAGAAAAATATTGAATATGTTTACATCTGTTTTACCATTATACCATATGAGTATGGTAAATAAGTATACTATCGAGCCTCATTATATAAATTGAATTATTACCAATGTATATGAAATATGCCTCATTAATTAATAGTATTTTAACTTAGTTTCTTAGTGATGAAGTAACAAAAAATTTGATGATGTACAAAAAGAAAAATATAGAAATTGTTTACATCTATTATACCATAATACCATATGAGTATGGTGGATAAATATACTATCTAGCCTCATTATATAATTTGAATTATTACCAATGTGTATGAAATATGTTTCATTAGTTAATAATCTTTTAACTTAGTTTCTTAGTGATAAAGAAACCTAAAATTCGGTGAGGGAGAAGAAGAAAAATATTGAAATTGTTTACATCTATTATATCATAATACCATAGGATCATGGTGAATAATAATACTATCGAGCATGATTATATAATTTGAATTATTACCAATGTATATGAAATATGTGTCATTAATTAAAAGTCTCTTAACTTAGTTTCTTAGTGATGAAGTAATCTAAAATTTGTTAACGGAGAAGAAGAAAAATATTGAAATTGTTAACATCTGTTATATCATAGTACCATATGACTATGGTGAATAAATATACTATCTGGCATCATTATATAATTTGAATTATTACCAACGTGAATGAAATATGTGTCATTAATTAATAGTCTTTTAACTTAGTTTCTTAGTAAAGAAGTAACATAAAATTTGGTGAGGGAGAAGAAGAAAAATATTGAAATTGTTTACATCTATTTTACCATAATTCCATATTAGTATGATGAATAAATATACTATCGAGCCTCATTATATAATTTGAATTATTACCAATGTGTATGAAATATGTGTAATTAGTTATTAGTCTTTCAACTTAGTTTCTTAGTGATAAAGTAACCTAAAATTTTGTGAGGGTGAAGAAGAAAAATATTGAAATTTGTTACATCTATTATATCATAATACCATATGAATATGGTGAATAAATATACTATCGAGCCTGATTATATAATTTGAATTATTACCCATGTATATTAAATATGTGTCATTAATTAAAAGTCTTATAACTTAGTTTCTTAGTGATGAACTAATCTAAAATTTGGTAATGGAGAACAAGAAAAATATTGAAATTGTTTATATCTATTATACCATAACACGGTGTGAATATGGTAAACAAATAAAATATCGAGCCTTGTTATATAATTTGAAATATTACTAATGTATATTAAAAATGTGCCATTAATTAATAGTCTTTTAACGTAGTATCTTAGTGATGAAGTAACCTAAAATTTATGATGTAGAAAAAGAAAAATATAGAAATTGTTTACATCTATTATATCATAGTACCATTTGACTATGGTGAATAAATATACTATCTGGCATCATTATATAATTTGAATTATTACCAATGTGTATGAACTATGTGTTATTAATTAATAGTATTTTAACTTAGTTTCTTAGTGAAGAAGTAACCTAAAATTTTGTGATGGAGAAGAAGAAAAATATTGAAATTGTTTACATCTATTATACCATTATACCATATGAGTATGGTAAATAAATATACTATCGAGCCTCATTATATAATTTTAATTATTACCAATGTATATGAAATATGTGTCATTAATTAATGGTCTTTTAACTTAGTTTCTTAGTGATGAAGTAATCTTAAATTTGGTAACGGAGAAGAAGAAAAATATTGAAATTGTTTATATCTATTATACCATAACACAATGTGAATATGGTAAATAATAAACTATCGAGCCTTGTTATATAATTTGAATTATTAATAATGTATAAGAAATATGTGTCATTAATTAATAGTGTTTTAACTTAGTTTCTTAGTGATGAAGTAACCTAAAATTTGGTTAAGGAAGAAGAAGAGAAATATTGAAATTGCTTACATCTATTATACCATAATACCATATTAGTATGGTGAATAAATATACTATCGAGCCTCACTATATAATTTTAATTATTACCAATGTGTATGAAATATGTGTAATTAGTTATTAGTCTTTTAACTTAGTTTCTTAGTGATAAAGTAATCTAAAATTTTGTGAGGGAGAAGAAGAAAAATATTGAAATTGTTTACATCTGTTATATCATAATACAATATGAATATGGTGAATAAATATACTATGGAGCCTGATTATATAATTTGAATTATCACCAATGTGTATGAACTATGTGTTATTAATTAATAGTATTTTAACTTAGTTTCTTAGTGATGAACTAATCTAAAATTTGGTAACGGAGAACAAGAAAAATATTAAAATTGTTTACATCTATTATACCATTATACCAAATGAGTATGGTAAATAAATATACTATCGAGCCTTATTATATAATTTTAATTATTACCTATGTATATAAAATATGTGTCATTAATTAATAGTCTTTTAACTTAGTTTATTAGTGATGAAGTAACCTAAAATTTGGTGATGTAGAAAAAGTAAAATATAGAAATTGTTTACATCTATTATATCATAATACCATAGGAGTATGGTGAATAATAATACTATCGAGCCTGATTATATAATTTGAATTATTACCAATGTGTATGAAATATGTGTCACTAGTTAATAGTCTTTTAACTTAATTTCTTAGTGATGAATAATCTAAAATTTGGTAACGGAGAAGAAGAAAAATATTGAAATTGTTTATATCTATTATACCATAAAACAATGTGAATATGGTAAACAAATAAACTATCGAGCCTTGTTATATAATTTGAAATATTACCAATGTTAATAAAATACATGTTATTCATTAAAAGTCTATTAACTTAGTTTCTTAGTGGAGAAGCAACCTAAAATTTGGTGATGGATAAGATGAAAAATATTGAAATTATTTACATCTATTATACCATAATACCATATGGGTATGGTGAATAAATATACTATCGAGTCTCATTATATAATTTGAATTATTACCAATGTATATGAAATGTGTGTCATTAATTAATAGTCTTTTAACATAGTTTCTTAGTGATGAACTAACCTAAAATTTTGTAACGGAGAAGAAGAAAAGTATTGATATTGTTTACATCTATTATACCATAACATAATGTGAATATGGTAAACAATTAAACTATCGAGCCTTGTTATATAATTTGAATTATTACCAATGTATATGAAATATGTGTCATTAATTAATAGTCTTTTAACTTAGTTTCTTAGTGAAGAAGTAACCTAAAATTTGGTGAGGGAGAAGTAGAAAAATATTGAAATTGTTTACATCTATTGTATCATAATACCATATGAGTATGGTGAATAAATATAATATTTAGAATCATTATATAATTTGAAGGATTACCAATGTGTATGAAATATGTGTCATTAATTAATAGCCTTTTAACTTAGTTTCTTAGTGAAGAAGTAACCTAAAATTTGGTGAGGGAGAAGAAGAAAAATATTGAAATTGTTTACATCTATTATACCATTATACCATATGAGTATGGTAAATAAATATACTATCGAGCCTCATTATATAATTTTAATTATTACCAATGTATATGAAATATGTGTCATTAATTAATAGTCTTTTAACATAGTTTTTTAGTGATGAACTAACCTAAAACTTGGAAACAGAGAAGAAGAAAAATATTGAAATTCTTTATATCTTTTATACCATAACACAATGTGATTATGGTAAACAAAAAAACTATCGAGCCTTGTTATATAATTTTATTTATTACCAATGTATATGAAATATGTGTCATTAATTAATAGTCTTTTAACTTAGTTTCTTAGTGAAGAAGTAACCTAAAATTTGGTGATGTAGAAAAAGAAAAATATAGAAATTGTTTACATCTATTATATCATAATACCATATGGGCATGGTGAATAAATATACTATCTAGCCTCATTATATAATTTGAATTATTACCAATGTGTATGAAATACGTGTCATTAATTAATAGTCTTTTAACTTAGTTTCTTAGTGAAGAAGTAACCTAAAATTTGGTGAGGGAGAAGAAGAAAAATATTGAAATTGTTTACATCTATTATACCATAATACCATATGAGTATGGTGAATAAATATACTATCGAGCCTTATTATATAATTTTAATTATTACCAATGTGTATGAAATATACGTAATTAGTTAATAGTCTTTTAACTTAGTTTCTTAGTGAACAAGTAACCTAAAATTAGGTGAGGGAGAAAAAGAAAAATATTGAAATTGTTTACATCTATTATACCATAATACCATATGAGTATGGTGAATAAATATACTATCGAGCCTCATTCTATAACTTGAATTATTAACAATGTATACGAAATATGTGTCATTAATTAATAGTCTTTAACTTAGTTTCTTAGTGATGAACTAACCTATAATTTGGTGATGTAGAAAAAGAAAAATATATAAATTGTTTACATCTATTATATCATAATACCATATGAGTATGGTGAATAAATATACTATCTAGCCTCAATATAAAATTTGAACTATTACCAATGTGTATGAAATATGTGTCATTAATTAATAGTCTTTTAACTTAGTTTCTTAGTGATGAACTAATCTAAAATTTGATAACGGAAAAGAGGAAAAATATTGAAATTCTTTATATCTTTTATACCATAACACAATGTGAATATGGTAAACAAATAAACTATCGAGCCTTGTTATATAATTTGAATTATTATCAATGTATATGAAATATGTGTCATTAATTAATAGTCTTTTAACTTAGTTTATTAGTGATGAAGTAACATAAAATTTGGTGATGTAGAAAAAGAAAAATATAGAAATTGTTTACATCTATTATATCATAATACCATATGAGTATGGTGAACAAATATATTATCTAGCCTCATTATATAATTATAATTATTACCAATGTGTATGATATATGTTTCATTAATTAATAGTCTTTTAACTTAGTTTCTTAGTGAAGAAGTAACCTTAAATTTGGTGAGGGAGAAGAAGAAAAATATTGAAATGGTTTACATCTATTATACCATAATACCATATGAGTATGGTGAATAAATATACTATCGAGCCTTATTATATAATTTGAATTATTACCAATATGTATGAAATATGTGTAATTAGTTAATAGTTTTTTAACTTAGTTTCTTAGTGATGAAATAACCTAAAATTTGGTGATGTTGAAAAAGTAAAATATAGAAATTGTTTACGTCTATTATATCATAATACCATATAAGTATGGTGAATAAGTATACTAGCTAGCCTCATTATGTAATTTGAATTATTACCAATGTGTATGAAATATGTGTCATTAGTTAATAGTCTTTTAACATAGTTTCTTAGTGAAGAAGTAATCTAAAATTTGGTGAGGGAGAAGAAGAAAAATATTGAAATTGTTTACATCTATTATTCCATAATACCATATGAGTATGGTGAATAAATATACTATCGAGCCTCATTATATAATTTTAATTATTAATAATGTGTATGAAATATGTGTCATTAATTAATAGTCTTTTAACATAGTTTCTTATTGATGAAGTAACCTAATATTTGGTGATGTAGAAAAAGAAAAATATAGAAATTGTTTACATCTATTATATCATAATACCATATGAGTATGGTGAATAAAAACACTATCTAGCCTCATTATATAATTTGAATTATTACCAATGTGTATCAAATATGTGTCATTAATTAATTGTCTTTTAACTTAGTTTCTTTGTGAAGAAGTAACCTAAAATTTGGTGAGGGAAAGAAGAAAAATATTGAAATTGTTTACATCTATTATACCATAATACCATATGAGTATGGTGAATAAATATACTATCGAGCCTTATTATATAATTTGAATTATTACCAATATGTATGAAATATGTGTAATTAGTTAATAGTCTTTTAACTTAGTTTCTTAGTGATGAAGTAACCTAAAATTTGGTTATGTTGAAAAAGTAAAATATAGAAATTGTTTACGTCTATTATATCATAATACCATATAAGTATGGTGAAGAAGTATACTAGCTAGCCTCATTATGTAATTTGAATTATTACCAATGTGTATGAAATATGTGTCATTAATTAATAGTCTTTTAACATAGTTTCTTAGTGAAGAAGTAACCTAAAATTTGGTGAGGGAGAAGAAGAAAAGTATTGAAATTGTTTACATCTATTATTCCATAATACCATATGAGTATGGTGAATAAATATACTATCGAGCCTCATTATATAATTTTAATTATTACCAATGTGTATGAAATATGTGTCATTAATTAATAGTCTTTTAACTTAGTTTCTTATTGATGAAGTAACCTAATATTTGGTGATGTAGAAAAAGAAAATATAGAAATTGTTTACATCTATTATATCATAATACCACATGAGTATGGTGAATAAAAACACTATCTAGCCTCATTATATAATTTGAATTATTACCAATGTGTATGAAATATGTGTCATTAATTAATTGTCTTTTAACTTAGTTTCTTTGTGAAGAAGTAACCTAAAATTTGGTGAGGGAAAGAAGAAAAATATTGAAATTGTTTACATCTATTATACCATAATACCATATGAGTATGGTGAATAAATATACTATCGAGCCTTATTATATAATTTGAATTATTATCAGTGTGTATGAAATATATGTAATTAGTTAATAGTCTTTTAACTTAGTTTCTTAGTGAACAAGTAACCTAAAATTAGGTGAGGGAGAAAAAGACTAATATTGAAATTGTTTACATCTATTATATCATAATACCATATGAGTATGGTGAATAAATATACTATCTAGCCTCAATATATAATTTGAACTATTACCAATGTGTATGAAATATGTGTCATTAATTAATAGTCTTTTATCTTAGTTTCTTAGTGATGAACTAATCTAAAATTTGATAACGGAAAAGAAGAAAAATATTGAAATTCTTTATATCTTTTATACCATAAAACAATGTGAATATGGTAAACAAATAAACTATCGAGCCTTGTTATATAATTTGAATTATTACCAATGTATATGAAATATGTGTCATTAATTAATAGTCTTTTAACTTAGTTTCTTAGTGATGAAATAACATATAATTTGGTGATGTAGAAAAAGAAAAATATAGAAATTGTTTACATCTATTATATCATAATACCATATGAGTATGGTGAATAATTATACTATCTAGCCTCATTATATAATTTGAATTATTACCAATGTGTATGAAATATGTGTCATTAATTAATAGTCTTTTAACTTAGTTTCTTAGTGAAGAAGTAACCTAAAATTTGGTGAGGGAGAAGAAGAAAAATATTGAAATTATTTACATCTATTATACCATAATACCATATGAGTACCGTGAATAAATATACTATCGAGCCTCATTATATAATTTGAATTATTACCAATGTATATGAAATATGTGTCATTAATTAATAGTCTTTTAACTTGGTTTCTTAGTGATGAACTAACCTAGTATTTGTTGATGTAGAAAAAGAAAAATATAGAAATTGTTTACATCTATTCTATCATAATACCATATGAGTATGGTGAATAAATTTACTATCTAGCCTCATTATATGATTTGAATTATTACCAATGTGTATAAAATATGATTCATTAATTAATAGTCTTTTAACTTAGTTTCTTAGTGAAGAAGTAACCTAAAATTTGGTGAGGGAGAAGAAGAAAAATATTGAAATTGTTTACATCTATTATACCATAATACCATATGAGTATGGTGAATAAATATACTATCGAGCCTTATTATATAATTTGAATTATTACCAACATGTATGAAATATGTGTAATTAGTTAATAGCCTTTTAACTTAGTTTCTTAGTGATGAAGTAACCTAAAATTTGGTTATGTTGAAAAAGTAAAATATAGAAATTGTTTACGTCTATTATATCATAATACCATATAAGTATGGTGAAGAAGTATACTAGCTAGCCTCATTATGTAATTTGAATTATTACCAATGTGTATGAAATATGTGTCATTAATTAATAGTCTTTTAACATAGTTTCTTAGTGAAGAAGTAACCTAAAATTTGGTGAGGGAGAAGAAGAAAAGTATTGAAATTGTTTACATCTATTATTCCATAATACCATATGAGTATGGTGAATAAATATACTATCGAGCCTCATTATATAATTTTAATTATTACCAATGTGTATGAAATATGTGTCATTAATTAATAGTCTTTTAACTTAGTTTCTTATTGATGAAGTAACCTAATATTTGGTGATGTAGAAAAAGAAAATATAGAAATTGTTGTCATCTATTATATCATAATACCATATGAGTATGGTGAATAAAAACACTATCTAGCCTCATTATATAATTTGAATTATTACCAATGTGTATGAAATATGTGTCATTAATTAATTGTCTTTTAACTTAGTTTCTTTGTGAAGAAGTAACCTAAAATTTGGTGAGGGAAAGAAGAAAAATATTGAAATCGTATACATCTATTATACCATAATACCATATGAGTATGGTGAATAAATATACTATCGAGCCTTATTATATAATTTGAATTATTATCAGTGTGTATGAAATATATGTAATTAGTTAATAGTCTTTTAACTTAGTTTCTTAGTGAACAAGTAACCTAAAACTAGGTGAGGGAGAAAAAGACTAATATTGAAATTGTTTACATCTATTATATCATAATACCATATGAGTATGGTGAATAAATATATTATCTAGCCTCAATATATAATTTGAACTATTACCAATGTGTATGAAATATGTGTCATTAATTAATAGTCTTTTAACTTAGTTTCTTAATGATGAACTAATCTAAAATTTGATAACGGAAAAGAAGAAAAATATTGAAATTCTTTATATCTTTTATACCATAACACAATGTGAATATGGTAAACAAATAAACTATCGAGCCTTGTTATATAATTTGAATTATTACCAATGTATATGAAATATGTGTCATTAATTAATAGTCTTTTAACTTAGTTTCTTAGTGATGAAATAACATAAAATTTGGTGATGTAGAAAAAGAAAAATATAGAAATTGTTTACATCTATTATATCATTATACCATATGAGTATGGTGAATAATTATACTATCTAGCCTCATTATATAATTTGAATTATTACCAATGTGTATGAAATATGTGTCATTAATTAATAGTCTTTTAACTTAGTTTCTTAGTGAAGAAGTAACCTAAAATTTGGTGAGGGAGAAGAAGAAAAATATTGAAATTATTTACATCTATTATACCATAATACCATATGAGTATCGTGAATAAATATACTATCGAGCCTCATTATATAATTTGAATTATTACCAATGTATATGAAATATGTGTCATTAATTAATAGTCTTTTAACTTGGTTTCTTAGTGATGAACTAACCTAGTATTTGGTGATGTAGAAAAAGAAAAATATAGAAATTGTTTACATCTATTATATCATAATACCATATGAGTATGGTGAATAAATTTACTATCTAGCCTCATTATATGATTTGAATGATTACCAATGTGTATAAAATATGTTTCATTAATTAATAGTCTTTTAACTTAGTTTCTTAGTGAAGAAGTAACCTAAAATTTGGTGAGGGAGAAGAAGAAAAATATTGAAATTGTTTACATCTATTATACCATAATACCATATGAGTATGGTGAATAAATATACTATCGAGCCTTATTATATAATTTAAATTATTACCAATGTGTATGAAATATGTGTAATTAGTTAATAATCTTTTAACTTAGTTTCTTAGTGATGAAGTAACCTAAAATTAGTTGAGGGAGAAAAAGAAAAATATTGAAATTGTTTACATCTATTATATCATAATACCATATGAGTATGGTGAATAAGTATACTAGCTAGCCTCATTATGTAATTTGAATTATTACCAATGTGTATGAAATATGTGTCATTAATTAATAGTATTTTAACTTAGTTTCTTAGTGAAGAAGTAACCTAAAATTTGGTGAGGGAGAAGAAGAAAAATATTGAAATTGTTTACATCTATTATACCATAATATCATATGAGTATGGTGAATAAATATACTATCGAGCCTTATTATATAATTTGAATTATTATCAATGTGTATGAAATATGTGTAATTAATTAATAGTCTTTTAAATTAGTTTCTTAGTGAAGAAGTTACCAAAATTTGGTGAGGGAGAAGAAGAAAAATATTTAAATTGTTTACATCAATTATACCACAATACCATATTAGTATGGTGAACAAATATACTATCGATCCTTATTATATAATTTGAATTATTACCAATGTATACGAAATATGTGTCATTAATTAATAGTCTTTTAACTTAGTTTCTTAGTGATGAACTAATCTAAAATTTGGTAACGGAGAAGAAGAAAAATATTGAAATTGTTAATATCTATTATACAATAACACAATGTGAATATGGTAAACAATTAAACTATCGAGCCTTGTTATATAATTTGAAATATTACCAATGTATATGAAACATGTGTCATTAATTAATAGTATTTTAACTTAGTTTCTTAGTGATGAAGTAACCTAAAATTTGTTGAGGGAGAAGAAGAAAAATATTTAAATTGTTTACATCTATTATATCATAATACCATATGAATATGGTGAATGAACATACTATCGAGCCTGATTATATAATTTGAATTATTACCAATGTATATGAAATATGTGTCATTAATTAATAGTCTTTTAACTTAGTTTCTTAGTGATTAACTAATCTAAAATTTGGTAATGGAGAACAAGAAAAGTATTGAAATTGTTTATATCTATTATACCATAACACAATGTGAATATGGTAAACAAATAAACTATCAAGCCTTGTTATATAATTTGAATTATTACAAATGTATATGAAATATGTGTCATTAATTAATTATCTTTTAACTTAGTTTCTTAGTGAAAAAGTAACATAAAATTTGGTGACGTAAATAAAGAAAAATTTAGAAATAGTTTACATATATTATATCATAATACCATATGAGTATGGTGAATAAATATACTATCTGGCATCATTATATAATTTGAATTAATACCAATGTGTATGAACTATTTGTCATTAATTAATAGTATTTTAACTTTGTTTCTTAGGGAAGAAGTAACATAAAATTTGGTGAGGGAGAATAAGAAAAATATTGAAATTGATTACATCTATTATATCATAATACCATATGATTATGGTGAATAAATATAATATCTAGCCTCATTATATAATTTCAATTATTACCAATGTATATAAAATATATGTTATTCAATAAAAGTCTTGTAACTTAGTTTCTTAGTGGAGAAGTAAATTAAAATTTGTTGATGGAGAAGAAGAAAAATATTGAAATTGTTTATATCTATTATATTATAATACCACAGGAGTATGGTGAATAATAATACTATCGAGCCTGATTATATAATTTGAATTATTACCAATGTACATGAAATATGTGTCATTAATTAATAGTATTTCAACTTAGTTTCTTAGTGATGAATTAACCAAAAATTTTGTGATATAGAAAAAGAAAAATATAGAAATTGTTTACATCTATTATATCATAATACCATATGAGTATGGTGAATAAATATACTATCTAGCCTCATTATATAATTTGAATTATTACCAACGTGTATGAAATATGTGTCATTAGTTAATAGTATTTTAACTTAGTTTCTTAGTGATGAAGAAACCTAAAATTTGGTGAGGGAGAAGAAGAAAAATATTTAAATTATTTACATCTATTATATCATAATATCATATGAGTATCGTGAATAAATATACTATCTAGGCTCATTATATAATTTGAATGATTACCAACGTGTATGAAATATGTGTCATTAATTAATAGCCTTTTAACTTAGTTTCTTAGTGAAGAAGTAACCTAAAATTTTGTGAGGAAGAAGAAGATAAATATTGAAATTGTTTACATCTGTTTTACCATTATACCATATGAGTATGGTGAATAAATATACTATCGAGCCTAATTATATAATTTGAATTATTACCAATGTATATGAAATATGTGTCATTAATTAATAGTATTTTAACTTAGTTTCTTAGTGATGAAGTAACTTAAAATTTGGTAATGGAGAAGAAGAAAAATATAGAAATTGTTTACATATATTATACCATAACACAATGTGAATATGGTAAACAAATATACTATCGATCCTTATTATATAATTTGAATTATTACCAATGTATACGAAATATGTGTCATTAATTAATAGTCTTTTAACTTAGTTTCTTAGTGATGAACTAATCTAAAATTTGGTAACGGAGAAGAAGAAAAATATTGAAATTGTTAATATCTATTATACAATAACACAATGTGAATATGGTAAACAATTAAACTATCGAGCCTTGTTATATAATTTGAAATATTACCAAGGTATATGAAACATGTGTCATTAATTAATAGCCTTTTAACTTAGTTTCTTAGTGAAGAAGTAACCTAAAATTTGGTGATGGAGAAGAAGAATAATATTGAAATTGTTTTCATCTATTAAACCATTATACCATATGAGTATGGTAAATAAATATACTATCGAGCCTCATTATATAATTTTAATTATTACCAATGTATATGAAATATGTGTTATTAATTAATAGTCTTTTAACATAGTTTCTTAGTGATGAACTAACCTAAAATTTGGTAACAGAGAAGAAGAAGAGTATTGAAATTGTTTACATCTATTATATCATAATACCATAGGAGTATGGTGAATAATAATACTATCGAGCCTGATTATATAATTTGAATTATTACCAATGTATATGAAATATGTGTCATTAATTAATAGTCTTTTAACTTAGTTTCTTAGTGATGAAGTAACCAAAAATTTGGTGATGTAGAAAAAGAAAAATATAGAAATTGTTTACATCTATTATATCATAATACCATATGAGTATGGTGAATAAATATACTATCTAGCCTCATTATATAATTTGAATTATTACCAACGTGTATGAAATAAATGTCATTAATTAATAGTCTTTTAACTTAGTTTCTTAGTGATGAAGAAACCTAAAATTTTGTGAGGGAGAAGAAGAAAAATATTGAAATTGCTTACATCTATTATATCATAATACCATAGGAGTATGGTGAATAATAATACTATCGAGCCTGATTATATAATTTGAATTATTACCAATGTAGATGAAATATGTGTTATTAATTAACAGTCTTTTAACTTAGTTTCTTAGTGATGAAGTAATTTTAAATTTTGTAACGGAGAAGAAGAAAAATATTAAAAATTGTTTATATATATTATACCATAACACAATGTGAATATGGTAAACAAATAAACTATCGAGCCTTGTTATATAATTTGAATTATTACCAATGTATAAGAAATATGTGTCATTAATTAATAGTCTTTTAACTTAGTTTCTTAGTGATAAAGTAACATAAAATTTGGTGATGTAAAAAAAGAAAAATATAGAAATTGTTTACATCTATTATATCATAATACCATATGAGTATGGTGAATAAATATACTATCTAGCGTCATTATATAATTTGAATTATTACCAACGTGTATGAAATATGTTTCATTAATTAATAGTCTTTTAATTTAGTTTCTTAGTGAAGAAGTAACCTAAAATTTGGTGATGGAGAAGAAGAAAAATATTGAAATTGTTTACATCTATTATATCATAATACCGTATGAGTATGGTGAATAAATATACTATCTAGCCTCATTATATAATTTGAATGATTACCAACGTGTATGAAATATATGTCATTAATTAATAGCCTTTTAACTTAGTTTCTTAGTGAAGAAGTAACCTAAAATTTTGTGAGGGAGAAGAAGAAAAATAATGAAATTGTTTAGATCTGTTTTACCATTATACCATATGAGTATGGTGAATAAATATACTATCGAGCCTCATTATATAATTTGAATTATTATCAATGTATATGAAATAAGTGTCATTAATTAATAGTATTTTAACTTAGTTTCTTAGTGATGAAGTAACCAAAAATTTGGTAATGGAGAAGAAGAAAAATATAGAAATTGTTTACATATATTATACCATAACACAATGTGAATATGGTAAACAAATATACTATCGATCCTTATTATATAATTTGAATTATTACCAATGTATACGAAATATGTGTCATTAATTAATAGTCTTTTAACTTAGTTTCTTAGTGATGAACTAATCCAAAATTTGGTAACGGAGAAGAAGAAAAATATTGAAATTGTTAATATCTATTATACAATAACACAATGTGAATATGGTAAACAATTAAACTATCGAGCCTTGTTATATAATTTGAAATATTACCAAGGTATATGAAACATGTGTCATTAATTAATAGCCTTTTAACTTAGTTTCTTAGTGAAGAAGTAACCTAAAATTTGGTGATGGAGAAGAAGAATAATATTGAAATTGTTTTCATCTATTAAACCATTATACCATATGAGTATGGTAAATAAATATACTATCGAGCCTCATTATATAATTTTAATTATTACCAATGTATATGAAATATGTGTTATTAATTAATAGTCTTTTAACATAGTTTCTTAGTGATGAACTAACCTAAAATTTGGTAACAGAGAAGAAGAAGAGTATTGAAATTGTTTACATCTATTATATCATAATACCATAGGAGTATGGTGAATAATAATACTATCGAGCCTGATTATATAATTTGAATTATTACCAATGTATATGAAATATGTGTCATTAATTAATAGTCTTTTAACTTAGTTTCTTAGTGATGAAGTAACCAAAAATTTGGTGATGTAGAAAAAGAAAAATATAGAAATTGTTTACATCTATTATATCATAATACCATATGAGTATGGTGAATAAATATACTATCTAGCCTCATTATATAATTTGAATTATTACCAACGTGTATGAAATAAATGTCATTAATTAATAGTCTTTTAACTTAGTTTCTTAGTGATGAAGAAACCTAAAATTTTGTGAGGGAGAAGAAGAAAAATATTGAAATTGCTTACATCTATTATATCATAATACCATAGGAGTATGGTGAATAATAATACTATCGAGCCTGATTATATAATTTGAATTATTACCAATGTAGATGAAATATGTGTTATTAATTAACAGTCTTTTAACTAAGTTTCTTAGTGATGAAGTAATTTTAAATTTTGTAACGGAGAAGAAGAAAAATATTAAAAATTGTTTATATATATTATACCATAACACAATGTGAATATGGTAAACAAATAAACTATCGAGCCTTGTTATATAATTTGAATTATTACCAATGTATAAGAAATATGTGTCATTAATTAATAGTCTTTTAACTTAGTTTCTTAGTGATAAAGTAACATAAAATTTGGTGATGTAAAAAAAGAAAAATATAGAAATTGTTTACATCTATTATATCATAATACCATATGAGTATGGTGAATAAATATACTATCTAGCGTCATTATATAATTTGAATTATTACCAACGTGTATGAAATATGTGTCATTAATTAATAGTCTTTTAATTTAGTTTCTTAGTGAAGAAGTAACCTAAAATTTGGTGATGGAGAAGAAGAAAAATATTGAAATTGTTTACATCTATTATATCATAATACCGTATGAGTATGGTGAATAAATATACTATCTAGCCTCATTATATAATTTGAATGATTACCAACGTGTATGAAATATATATCATTAATTAATAGCCTTTTAACTTAGTTTCTTAGTGAAGAAGTAACCTAAAATTTTGTGAGGGAGAAGAAGAAAAATAATGAAATTGTTTACATCTGTTTTACCATTATACCATATGAGTATGGTGAATAAATATACTATCGAGCCTCATTATATAATTTGAATTATTATCAATGTAAATGAAATAAGTGTCATTAATTAATAGTATTTTAACTTAGTTTCTTAGTGATGAAGTAACCAAAAATTTGGTGATGTAGAAAAAGAAAAATATAGAAATTGTTTACATCTATTATATCATAATACCATATTAGAATGGTGAATAAATATACTATCTAGCCTCATTATATAATTTGAATTATTACCAACGTGTATGAAATATGTGTCATTAATTAATAGTCTTTTAACTTAGTTTCTTAGTGATGAAGAAACCTAAAATTTGGTGAGGGAGAAGAAGAAAAATATTTAAATTGCTTACATCTATTATATCATAATACCATAGGAGTATGGTGAATAATAATACTATCGAGCCTGATTATATAATTTGAATTATTACCAATGTATATGAAATATGCCTCATTAATTAATAGTCTTTTAACTTAGTTTCGTAGTGATGAACTAATCTAAAATTTGATAACGGAAAAGAAGAAAAATATTGAAATTGTTTATATCTATTATACCATAACACAAAGTGAATATGGTAAACAAATAAATTATCGAGCCTTGTTATATAATTTGAATTATTACCGATGTATATGAAATATGTCTCATTAATTAATAGTCTTTTAACTTAGTTTCTCAGTGATGAAGTAACATAAAATTTGGTGATGTAGAAAAAGAAAAATATAGAAATTGTTTACATCTATTATATCATAATACCATATGAGTATGGTGAATAATTATACTATCTAGCCTCATTATATAATTTTAATTATTACCAATGTGTATGAAATATGTGTCATTAATTAATAGTCTTTTAACTTAGTTTCTTAGTGTAAAAGTGACCTAAAATTTGGTGAGGGAGAAGAAGAAAAATATTGAAATTATTTACATCTATTATACCATAATACCATATGAGTATCGTGAATAAATATACTATCGAGCCTCATTATATAATTTGAATTATTTCCAATGTATATGAACTATGTGTCATTAATTAATAGTCTTTTAACTTGGTTTCTTAGTGATGAACTAACCTAGTATTTGGTGATGTAGAAAAAGAAAAATATAGAAATTGTTTACATCTATTATATCATAATACCATATGAGTATGGTGAATAAATATACTATCCAGCCTCATTATATAATTTGAATTATTACCAATGTGTATGAAATATGTTTCATTAATTAATAGTCCTTTAACTTAGTTTCTTAGTGAAGAAGTAACCTAAAATTTGGTGAGCGAGAAGAAGAAAAATATTGAAATTGTTTACATGTATTATACCATAATATCATATGAGTATCAAGAATAAATATACTATCTAGCCTCGTTATATAATTTGAATGATTACCAACGTTTATGAAATATGTGTCATTAATTAATAGCCTTTTAACTTAGTTTCTTAGTGAAGAAGTAACCTAAAATTTTGTGAGGAAGAAGAAGATAAATATTGAAATTGTTTACATCTATTGTATCATAATACCATATGAGTATGGTGAATAAATATACTATCTAGCGTCATTATATAATTTGAATGATTACCAATGTGTATGAAATATGTGTCATTAGTTAGTAGCCTTTTAACTTAGTTTCTTAGTGAAGAAGTAACCTAAAATTTGGTGATGGAGAAGAAGAATAATATTGAAATTATTTTCATCTATTATACCATTATACAATATGAGTATGGTAAATAAATATACTATCGAGCCTCATTATATAATTTTAATTATTACCAATGTATATGAAATATGTGTTATTAATTAATAGTCTTTAAACATAGTTTCTTAGTGATGAACTAACCTAAAATTTGGTAACAGAGAAGAAGAAGAGTATTGAAATTGTTTACATCTATTATATCATAATACCATAGGAGTATGGTGAATAATAATACTATCGAGCCTGATTATATAATTTGAATTATTACCAATGTATATGAAATATGTGTCATTAATTAATAGTCTTTTAACTTAGTTTCTTAGTGATGAAGTAACCAAAAATTTGGTGATATAGAAAAAGAAAAATATAGAAATTGTTTACATCTATTATATCATAATACCATATGAGTATGGTGAATAAATATACTATCTAGCCTCATTATATAATTTGAATTATTACCAACGTCTATGAAATATATGTCATTAATTAATAGTCTTTTAACTTAGTTTCTTAGTGATGAAGAAACCTAAAATTTGGTGAGGGATAAGAAGAAAAATATTGAAATTGCTTACATCTATTATATCATAATACCATATGAGTCATTAATTAATAGTCTTTTAACTTAGTTTCTTAGTGATGAAGTAATCTAAAATTTTGTAACGGAGAAGAAGAAAAATATTGAAATTGTTTATATATATTATACCATAACACAATGTGAATATGGTAAACAAATAAACTATCGAGCCTTCCTATATAATTTGAATTATTACCAATGTATAAGAAATATGTGTAATTAATTAATAGTCTTTTAACTTAGTTTCTTAGTGATAAAGTAACATAAAATTTGGTGATGTAAAAAAAGAAAAATATAGAAATTGTTTACATCTATTATATCATAATACCATATGAGTATGGTGAATAAATATACTATCTAGCCTCATTATATAATTTGAATTATTACCAACGTGTATGAAATATGTGTCATTAATTAATAGTCTTTTAATTTAGTTTCTTAGTGAAGAAGTAACCTAAAATTTGGTGAGGGAGAAGAAGAAAAATATTGAAATTGTTTACATCTGTTTTACCATTATACCATATGAGTATGGTGAATAAATATACTATCGAGCCTCATTATATAATTTGAATTATTATCAATGTATATGAAATATGTGTCATTAATTAATAGTATTTTAACTTAGTTTCTTAGTGATGAAGTAACCAAAAATTTGGTGATGTAGAAAAAGAAAAATATAGAATTTGTTTACATCTATTATATCATAATACCATATTAGTATGGTGAATAAATATACTATCTAGCCTCATTATATAATTTGAATTATTACCAACGTGTATGAAATATGTGTCATTAATTAATAGTCTTTTAATTTAGTTTCTTAGTGAAGAAGTAACCTAAAATTTGGTGAGGGAGAAGAAGAAAAATATTGAAATTGTTTACATCTGTTTTACCATTATACCATATGAGTATGGTGAATAAATATACTATCGAGCCTCATTATATAATTTGAATTATTATCAATGTATATGAAATATGTGTCATTAATTAATAGTATTTTAACTTAGTTTCTTAGTGATGAAGTAACCAAAAATTTGGTGATGTAGAAAAAGAAAAATATAGAATTTGTTTACATCTATTATATCATAATACCATATTAGTATGGTGAATAAATATACTATCTAGCCTCATTATATAATTTGAATTATTACCAACATGTATGAAATATGTGTCATTAATTAATAGTCTTTTAACTTAGTTTTTTAGTGATGAAGAAACCTAAAATTTGGTGAGGGAGAAGAAGAAAAATATTGAAATTGTTTACATCTATAATATCATAATACCATAGGAGTATGGTGTATAATAATACTATCGAGCCTGATTATATAATTTGAATTATTAGCAATGTATATGAAATATGTGTCATTAATTAATAGTCTTTTAACTTAGTTTCTTAGTGATGAAGTAATCTAAAATTTTGTAACGGAGAAGAAGAAAAATATTGAAATTATTTATATCTATTATACCATTACACAATGTGAATATGGTAAACAAATAAACTATCGAGCCTTGTTATATAATTTGAAATATTACCAATGTATAAGAAATATGTGTCATTAATTAATAGTCTTTTAACTTAGTTTCTTAGTGATGAAGTAACCTAAAATTTGGTGATGTAGAAAAAGAAAAATATAGAAATTGTTTACATCTATTATATCATAGTACCATATGACTATGGTGAATAAATATACTATCTGGCATCATTATATAATTTGAATTATTACCAATGTGTATGAACTATGTGTCATTAATTAATAGTGTTTTAACTAAGTTTCTTAGTGAAGAAGTAATTTAAAATTTGGCGAGGGAGAAGAAGAAAAATATTGAAATTGTTTATATCTATTATATCATAATACCATATGAGTATGGTGAATAAATATGCTATCTAGTCTCATTATATTATTTGAATTATTACCAATGTTTATAAAATACATGTTATTCATTAAAAGTCTTGTAACTTAGTTTCTTAGTGGATAAGTAACCTAAAATTTGGTGATGGAGAAGAAGAAAAATATTGAAATTGTTTACATGTATTATACCCTAATACCATATAAGTATAGTGAATAAACATATTATCGAGCATAATTATATAATTTGAATTATTACCAATGTATTTGAAATACGTGTCATTAATTAATATTGTTTTAACTTAGTTTCTTAGTGATGAAGAAACCTAAAATTTGGTGAGGGAGAAGAAGAAAAATATTTAAATTATTTACATCTATTATATCATAATATCATATGAGTATCGTGAATAAATATACTATCTAGCCTCATTATATAATTTGAATGATTACCAACGTGTATATAATATGTGTCATTAATTAATAGTCTTTTAACTTAGTTTCTTAGTGAAGAAGTAACCTAAAATTTTGTGAGGGAGAAGAAGATAAATATTGAAATTGTTTACATCTGTTTTACCATTATACCATATGAGCATGGTGAATAAATATACTATCGAGCCTAATTATATAATTAGAATTATTACCAATGTATATGAAATATGTGTCATTAATTAATAGTATTTTAACTTAGTTTCTTAGTGATGAAGTAACCAAAAATATTGTGATGTAGAAAAAGAAAATATATAAATTGTTTTCATCTATTATATCATAATACCATATGAGTATGGTGAATAAATATACTTCCTAGCCTAATTATATAATTTGAATTATTACCAACGTATCTTAAATATGTGTCATTAATTAATAGTCTTATAACTTAGTTTCTTAGTGATAAAGTAACTTAAAATTTGGTAACGGAGAAGAAGAAAAATATAGAAATTGTTTACATATATTATACCATAACACAATGTGAATATGGTAAACAAATATACTATCGATCCTTATTATATAATTTGAATTATTACCAATGTATATGAAATATGTGTCATTAATTAATAGTCTTTTAACTTAGTTTCTTAGTGATGAACTAATCTAAAATTTGGTAACAGAGAAGAAGAAAAATATTGAAATTGTTAATATCGATTATACAATAACACAATGTGAATATGGTAAACAATTAAACTATCGAGCCTTGTTATATAATTTGAAATATTACCAATGTATATGAAACATGTGTCATTAATTAATAGTATTTTAACTTAGTTTCTTAGTGATGAAGTAACCTAAAGTTTGGTGAGGGAGTAGAAGAAAAATATTGAAATTGTTTACATCTATTGTATCATAAAACCATATGAGTATGGTGAATAAATATACTATCTAGAGTCATTATATAATTTGAATGATTGCCAATGTGTATGAAATATGTGTCATTAATTAATAGCCTTTTAACTTAGTTTCTTAGTGAAGAAGTAACCTAAAATTTGGTGATGGAGAAGAAGAATAATATTGAAATTGTTTTCATCTATTATACCATTATACCATATGAGTATGGTAAATAAATATACTATAGAGCCTCATTATATAATTTTAATTATTACCAATGTATATGAAATATGTGTTATTAATTAATAGTCTTTTAACATAGTTTCTTAGTGATGAACTAACCTAAAATTTGGTAACAGGCAAGAAGAAGAGTATTGAAATTGTTTACATCTATTATATCATAATACCATATGAGTATGGTGAATAAATATACTATCTAGCCTCATTATATAATTTGAATTATTACCAACGTGTATGAAATATATGTCATTAATTAATCGTCTTTTAACTTAGTTTCTTAGTGATGAAGAAACCTAAAATTTGGTGAGGGAGAAGAAGAAAAATATTGAAATTGCTTACATATATTATATCATAATACCATAGGAGTATGGTGAATAATAATACTATCGAGCCTGATTATATAATTTGAATTATTACCAATGTAGATGAAATATGTGTCATTAATTAACAGTCTTTTAATTTAGTTTCTTAGTGATGAAGTAATCTAAAATTTTGTAACGGAGAAGAAGAAAAATATTGAAATTGTTTATATATATTATACCATAACACAATGTGAATATGGTAAACAAATAAACTATCGAGCCTTGTTATATAATTTGAATTATTACCAATGTATAAGAAATATGTGTCATTAATTAATAGTCTTTTAACTTAGTTTCTTAGTGATAAAGTAACATAAAATTTGGTGATGTAAAAAAAGAAAAATATAGAAATTGTTTACATCTATTATATCATAATACCATATGAGTATGGTGAATAAATATACTATCTAGCCTCATTATATAATTTGAATTATTACCAACGTGTATGAAATATGTGTCATTAATTAATAGTCTTTTAATTTAGTTTCATAGTGAAGAAGTAACCTAAAATTGGGTGAGGGAGAAGAAGAAAAATATTGAAATTGCTTACATCTATTATATCATAATACCATAGGAGTATGGTGAATAATAATACTATCGAGCCTGATTATATAATTTGAATTATTACCAATGTAGATGAAATATGTGTCATTAATTAATAGTCTTTTAACTTAGTTTCTTAGTGATGAAGTAATCTAAAATTTTGTAACGGAGAAGAAGAAAAATATTGAAATTGTTTATATATATTATACCATAACACATTGTGAATATGGTAAACAAATAAACTATCGAGCCTTGTTATATAATTTGAATTATTACCAATGTATAAGAAATATGTGTCATTAATTAATAGTCTTTTAATTTGTTTCTTAGTGATAAAGTAACATAAAATTTGGTGATGTAAAAAAAGAAAAATATAGAAGTTGTTTATATCTATTATATCATAATACCATATGAGTATGGTCAATAAATATACTATCTAGCCTCATTATATAATTGGAATTATTACCAACGTGTATGAAATATGTGTCATTAATTAATAGCCTTTTAATTTAGTTTCTTAGTGAAGAAGTAACCTAAAATTTGGTGAGGGAGAAGAAGAAAAATATTGAAATTGTTTACATCTATTATATCATAATACCATATGAGTATGGTGAATAAATATACTATATAGCCTCATTATATAATTTGAATGATTACCAACGTGTATGAAATACGTGTCATTAATTAATAGCCTTTTAACTTAGTTTCTTAGTGAAGAAGTAACCTAAAATTTTGTGAGGGAGAAGAAGAAAAATAATGAAATTGTTTACATCTGTTTTACCATTATACCATATGAGTATGGTGAATAAATATGCTATCGAGCCTCATTATAAAATTTGAATTCTTATCAATGTATATGAAATATGTGTCATTAATTAATAGTATTTTAACTTAGTTTCTTAGTGATGAAGTAACCAAAAATTTGGTGATGTAGAAAAAGAAAAATATAGAAATTGTTTACATCTATTATATCATAATACCATATTAGTATGGTGAATAAATATACTATCTAGCCTCATTATATAATTTGAATTATTACCAACGTGTATGAAATATGTGTCATTAATTAATAGTCTTTTAATTTAGTTTCATAGTGAAGAAGTAACCTAAAATTGGGTGAGGGAGAAGAAGAAAAATATTGAAATTGCTTACATCTATTATATCATAATACCATAGGAGTATGGTGAATAATAATACTATCGAGCCTGATTATATAATTTGAATTATTACCAATGTAGATGAAATATGTGTCATTAATTAATAGTCTTTTAACTTAGTTTCTTAGTGATGAAGTAATCTAAAATTTTGTAACGGAGAAGAAGAAAAATATTGAAATTGTTTATATATATTATACCATAACACATTGTGAATATGGTAAACAAATAAACTATCGAGCCTTGTTATATAATTTGAATTATTACCAATGTATAAGAAATATGTGT